>JAZHYW010044191.1:0-29617 GCA_037355805.1 Ixodes ricinus | reverse complement strand
AGGTCAACAGGCTCGATCTAAAATGAACCATAAAAATTGGCGCCTGCTCGTAACATTCTAAACTTTTCGTCAAAGTTGTATGTGCGTAACGAAGGATTTTGTTAGAAATAAGTAAGATTTGTTTTAGAAAAGTTTATCTTTCTACAGTTGCGTCGGCATTGTTTTTTTTTATCTGCCTATGTTTGGGTCGGCATTCTTGGGTGTTTGCTTGCAGACCCGCGGCGGTGGGGGGGATGCGCTCGCGGGATAGCATGAACGGGGAGTCGTCGTCCGCTTCCACGCACGGGGGCTTCGAGCAGCCGCGGACGGGGCTCGGCAAAGACGAGTCGGACCCCGGTCGTTAACAAACGGATTGGGTTTCAGTTTGGAGCGCCGGAACAGCGGTACTTCTGTCCGCGCTTGTGGCTTTTAAGCGGGTGTGATTGTGTCCGGCGTATTTCGCCGCTTAGTGTAGAAACTTCGCTTTTAATCGACGCAATAACTTAACTGTGTGGCGCCAGCTAGGCGGCAGCGGAAGCATGTGGTGACTCTACAAGGAATTTGGGTTTGACCGTTGAAGTGTCGGAGGGGGGTCACGTTGACAGCTCGCTGATCATTGGGTAAGAGTGTACCACGTGACAATGGACAAATTTGAAGTGATTGGTCCGTCTCTGGAGGGAAAGGAGGCCCCTACGAGTCTAGAAAAGGGCTGCCGAGAGGATTCTCGGGGATTCGGCTTTTGAGATCGGGAAGATTCGGCTGTTGAGACTGGGGCTAAAGTATGGGTTGTAATTTTGGGGAGTTTTGAATTGTAAATTACTGTTGACTTGTTGTCGTTTTGTTTTAAAATAAACGTGGCCACACTGGCCATCGTAAACCTACCAGCGTCGTAATGTGTCCAGCGGGATCGAACAACTTTTAGTGTTTTTTTTTCTTATTCGACTTCCCGGGGGACTTCCATCGGGCGAACACCATCATCGGTCATCGTCACCATCCTGACCGACGACCAGCCCCCCTCCCCTGCGGAAAGTTGACTTTGTATTTCACAGGTCGGTTTTTTTTCTTGTAAAATTACCAAGCATAGCTCTCTTTCTCTAAAAAAATAGGGCCGAAAACGTTGCAAGGGTCAACGGCGGACGGCGACGCAGATGACCAAGTCGAGTGGCGGGGGTGTGTTTGGTGCGCGTATTCATAGATGGCGTCGGGAGCAACGTCCGAAGGTGTAGCCGATCAGCAGAAAGAAAGCAGACAAAACGCAGACGAAATCCATTGGCAGCAAAGGCGCCGTCATTATGCAAACGCCATCATTTTTAAACTTTAACTTTTGATTTTTTTGTTCGCATTTATTCTTAAACCAAAGGTATACTATACAAAAATATTATGTTCATTTCAATAAACCACGGTAAAGAGGTAGCGCCATCTATCAATACGAGTGCCAAACGCACCCCGTCACTCGACTTGGACGTCATGCGTCAGCCCGCCCCCTTTGAACCGTGGCAAGTTTCTTGGCCCTACTTCTTACAGAAAGGGAGCTACGCTTTGATATTTCACAAGCGAAAAACCAACTAGTGAAATACACCCTTGACGAATAGCTTAGATTGCTATGTACATGCGTCGATTTTTACGGTCTATTTTAGATCGAGCCTGGTGACTTGAAACACCCCATATAGAAACATTTTAAATGCCATTGTGACACACGTTTACCTGATTCCTTATATTGGAATATAGCATATATACACACGGTAATGGTATTTATCTATCAGCCATGATTTTGTGTGGCGAATTTTGGATTGTGTGGCCTCGTTTTTGTGCGCATTTTCAGGGGATTTTTGTCAGGCTACCTCGTTGTCAAGGCGCCAAAAGTCAAATTCAACGGATTCCTGCTCGTTATAATCGCCCTATTCAGGCGTTACGTCAGGTGAGTGACGCCTGCTTTATAACCTCCCTTAATTATCTTTTTTTCGACATAAAGGTTGCTCGTGTCATCGCGCATAGTACATTCAATGCGAAGGAAAAGGGCTTACAGAATTTTGTAGCTTAAAGTTAAAGCCTAAAATGTACAAATTAAACACACAGAACCGCCCAAATTGTTCGGAAACAGGGAAAAAACATAAATCAGGGTTCTGGCGAAATTGACCCCGTAGTTTTACACTTGATCTTAAGAGCGAGGAGAGGGGCTATAGAAGAGATTGCAGGTTATTATTAGAGTAAGCCCTCTTCTCTGTTCTTCTTTAAGGGAATGTCCTGTTTTCTTTTATAGTTACTGACAGCTGACTAAACGCAAGATGTCGCCAATTCCGAACATCTTACTATCGCTCTGCAGCTAATAAGAGAGAGGCATCAGCCCATAAGACGGCCAGATAACAAATCACGAAACAAGAAGCATGAACATAATAAGCTATGCCCTGTTTGTCACTTACATTTAAGTGTCACTTACATTTTAGGTAACGTAGTGTCAGTTACATTTCAGGAAACCCAGGACGTGGAGTAATATATACCGGGTGTTTCAGCGAAAGGAGACAAAAATTCCTAAAATTAGTGTATTTCATTCAAAATATATTTTTCTCTGAACCGCACCACTCGTGATGACGGACGCGAGAAAATGCGCGATACTTACTAATTACTTCGATAATTAAACAAAAACGACCAATTAACTTGTTAATTAGTGAAAATAAGCCTATAGTTCCAATTAGGAACTTGCTAAGCGTCATCGAAAACCACTGAATCAGTAATTATCAGAAACACTTTAAGCACGTGGGAAGCGTAGCAGTGCGCTATAGTTACCAGTCGTGGTGGAGGTACTATCGGGGAAAAATGGAATACGAACAGAGGAGCGCGTGGCTCGCGGTACAGGCTGCGCCGCCTTACTCTGTGCGACGCGACCGGCGCGCCGCCGCGCGGCCGTTACCGAAGGTAGGCAGTGAGAGCCCCAGCGAAACGAAACCACGCCGCGTACATTGGTACGCATTGAAGTCGGAGCGGTGCGGTTGCGCTGGGTTGACAGCATGAACTGCTGCGTCGTTAAGTGCTCCAATAGTTATGCGTCGTATCTCGTGGGGACGAAGTTTCACAGTTTTTCACCTCGCCGATGTTTTGTGGGACAGCGACAACGATGGACCCGTGCCGTACGACGCGAGAAATTTGGTCTCCCGATCATGTCTGCCACTGTGTCGGCACGGCTGACATATTCTACACTGCCGCTTTGCGCTCTGCGTTTGTTTTCGTACCAGTAACGCCTACATATCTCAGCTCGAACTGAAATGCCATCCCACACTCGCGGGTATGCAGTGCGAATTTCGTTGAAGGAATGCCCTCCAAAGAAGTTTCGTCCCCATCGTACGTGTCGATGATATTTCCGGACCAGTATGGCACGCAGTCTGTACTTCATGAAGAAAGATTCGGACGGTACAAAAAGTGACAAATATGAATCTAAGGAAAACTACAATGAAACTTGGAATCACTGGACAGTCGATGTTTGAGTATGGAAGTTTATGTGGTGTGCTTTCTTTTTGATCAGCCTCCTTTTGGATGTGGAAACGCTGACACCCCGAGTCTTGTAGACAACAATTTTTTTTCTCGGCTTTAGAGCCACCTATTGCAAAGTTGTTCGAACTGGAAGTACCGTCCACTGGTCCCTTCCTACCTGTAAAGTGTGCACCTCCCGGCCATGATGAGTGGTATTCTCTTGACAGCCTTTGACGGTCAAAACCGGTTCCCATTTAGTTACGCCGCCCAAAAATATTTCCACCTGGTTAAACTATGCCACCTCTTTTAGGTATAATAAGTGTTTTGTCAAGTTACGGTTGTCAAAGTACCTGTGTGCCGAAAATCAGCACCTCGCACAACCAGATTACTACACAACAGCTGACCGCAAAGCCTTTGACGGCCAAACCGTGTGTTGGCCGGCAACTTGGTTTTCTCGGCTTTGAAACCACCTTTCGTAAAGTTGTTTCAATTGGAAGTACAGTGCACTAGTCCCTTCCTACCTGTAAAGTCTCCATCTCCCACGACGAGTGGTATTCTCTTGACAGCCCTTTCACGGTCAAAACCGTTTCCCATTCAGTTACGCCGCCCAAACCAAATTTCCACCTGGTTTCCCTATGCCACCTATTTTTGGTATTATAACTGTTGTGTCAAGTTACGGTCATGTCCAAGAACCTGTGTGTCCAAATCTGCACTTCGCACAGCCCGGTTATAACACAACATTTTGGGTCCAATATTGGATATTCCTGCACAGCTTTATTCCTTTATTCGTTCGAACCATAACTTTCACACCTGCTGTCTTAATAAAACTTGGCCCACTTAGTGCACAAACTTAGTGAACATCTCACTCGCCTCCAAATATCATCGTCCCAGCAGTCCTACGTTTACAGCGACGAGCGAAACAAATTTCCCACTGAGAGCAATTATGGTGGCGGCCGTCTTGCTTTTCGGAAAATTGCTCAAACCCCTTTTCGACCGCAACTAAAGAAATTACCCCTAATAACGACTCAAACTCAATATATAAGAAGCGGAGAACAGCTAAATGCCCTTCTTAAATCTGCCCCAGCACTCATGCAACGTCACCCTCAACTTATCGGCTCAAAAAGCAAAAGTTCCGTCCGTGCGCGCTTCCGCCGCCACAGCTTCGCACGCGAAAAGGCGCCGCAGGCTGCTGAGCGCGCCTCACTGTCGAACGCCAGCTCCTCCGCTAGCGGCGCTACGCGCGTTTTTCAAAGCGCCCCCTATAGTTCCCGCACGGAGCACGAGGGTGCGTGGCCTACTCCGATGTATTCGCGCCCTTCGCTCGGCGCTCACCAAGCTTCGGCATACCTCTATCTTCGCTCGCTCGGCGCGTGCGGCGCGATGAAGCTCCCTCGCGCTCAGAGTTTTTCTGAAAATTACTGATTTAATTCTAGTGGATTTCGATGGCGCTCAGCAAGTTTCTGATTGGAGCCATGTCTATTCTCACTGATTAAAAAGGTAAGTAGTCATTTTTAGATGATGAGCGAATTAATTAGTAACTTTCGCAACTTTTCGGACGTCCACCACCACGAGTAATCCGGTCCCAAGAAAATTATCTTTTTTAACCCTATTACACTAATTTTGGGAATTTTTGTTAATCTTCGCTGAAACACCCGGTAAAACACTTCCTTCTTGTCCCGTGAATCTTTTTTTTTTCCCCCGTTGTTATCGACAAATGCAGCAATCTGATTGGCTGTGGAGTGATAATATTATGCTTGTAGGACTCGCCATGCCCTGCTCGATGACCGTAGAATGCTCCCTATTTCGGGGCAATTTGGTTGCAAGAAAATGGCTATGAATGCGCTGATATGCGCAATACGAAAACGTGTGATTGCATAAGACGAGTTCAATGATGTTAGCGCTAGTAGTTGCAGGCTCCAATGCAGTGATCAAAGTGCCAGTTCAAAGCGATTGAAGTGCATTCGTCGCAAATGTTAATTATGTATGTATGTTATATAAAGCGAGCGACGATCGACTGAGCAAAGGCAACGCCGATCGCGGCTGTCGATAAATGTATATCACTGAGAACAAGAAAACGCTGCGTACGTGCCGAGGGTTTTTTTATTCCACAGAAACATCAACGACCATGGTTTCTATAACTTATGGGTTTGGAGTGGGGGCGTTATGAAGATGGTTGTGCTGCGCTTCTGCAGTTGACAGGGGAGCACTACTGCTTCTGGCAAAGAAAATTCGCTCAAAACCAACGTTGCTTTCTTGTTAATATCCATATCCTCGACATCTCAACACTAAATGCAGCTATAACAAGCAACAGGATTATAGTGGAAACAGCGCTGGACGCACGGTCAGAATCGCGCTAACATATTTTAACTCAAAACAAACTATAGGTAATCTATGACAGCTCCGAGGACGTATAGTTAAAAACGAAGGCGTCGCGTTGATGAATCAAGATAAATGAGGTTTGTAAAACCTAGCAGTAACCCGTAACTATCTAGCGGCACAAAAACAAAAATTAAGCAAAGAAGCGTATACATTGTTACAGTTAAATAGGATTGTAACTGTACATCATGCATTCCCTCCATCTTCACACGTGCACATTCCCGAAATTTTTATTTCGCTGCACCTACGCGCAGGCTTGTCCCCTCCATGATGGCTGTTTTTGGATTCATGTACATGATTCCCCTCGTCACGAGCGGACCAGCAATGGGGCAGTATTGGCCTATCATTGATCGGAAATGCGCCGACCACTGGTGGAAGATCCTCACCATGACTCACAACTATATGGAGGGACCCGAAGACCTGGTAAAACAAAACACCTCGGTCAATTATGAAACCATGCAGGATGTTTAAAAGGAAAGAGAACTATATCTTCCTAACCCGAAAGAGGAAAAGATACGCAACCCCGAACGTTTAGGCTAACCCCCAAATGTAACGGTACGACCAGGTGTCGAAGTTCCAGAACTTACTATTTTCTGATTCAAAGGTTATGAGGGATTTTTGAACAAAAATTAAAGGAAGATCCAATGGTGGGTTTTTAGGGAATGCGTTAGCATGATCCTTGGGAAATGCCACACACACACCCTTTTGAGAAACGCTAACGCTGACTCTTTACTTTTCTGTTTTGGCTTTCTATGTTGCTTCCTTTATCTTTTGCTGCCTCTTTTTGACTTCGTTACGGGGTCAGTGTTCGCGTTTTCAGAAGGAGGACGTGCCTGGTGCGCGTTCCCCTTCTGAGCGGTGACAGGGGCTTCCGCGCGGCAGCACGCGGCAGCGCGGCAGTATCCATAGCAACCGGTGCTGACGTCCCTACGTCACTTCCGTGCGGCGCCACGTCCTTCGGATCTTGTCGATACGTACAAAGCTGCGCGGTGCCCCCGTGGTGCGCCCAGCGGCGAGCGGCGAACGCCGCGTGACGCCCGGTTTCACCGCACATGTGTTCCGTGCATTGATGCTGCTTTCGCTGTTCACCGGCTTCCGCGCGCGCATTGGCTTCCGCCCCGTGACGTCACCTCCCTCTCGCATTGGTCCTCCACTACTCTCCTCCTCACTGCGCGGCGCGCTTCGCTTTCTATGTCATGTGGGTACTAATGCTAACGCATTAAAAACTTTAATGAGAAAATGGAGGACAACAAAGCCTGCAAATACATAGATGTGAATCGTGTCAGCTACCAAGACCAAACCCCGCTTTCTCAATAATATTTTCAAAAAATCACTTATAGTATAATTTGAATAAAATAATAGTACATTCTGAACCTTGAAAATCCTATCGGAACAACTAGTGCTACATATCAGGGTCGATTAGGCGTTCGGCAATGCGTAGTTGATTTGTTCGGGGAGAAAACCACGGTTCGTTTTACCCCAAACACCCTATACAAACATGTGGTCTCCATAACAGAAGAAAGCGTCCATAAAAGCAAAAGGTAAATATAGCTCTTAACATAGCTGTTTCTCATATACAGTGAGCAAAATGTTACACAATTCAATATAAAGTGGTTACTACAGGAGAGAAAAAATATCTGTTTTGAGTCTACAGGTTGTAGATGTTCGTTAACCTATACCGATGAGTTTATATGCGAAGTTCATAGAAACGCCTATAACTAAATTGATATTTTGGCATGCAGTGCATGGCGCACTACTGGTACATCTCCACGGACTTCCAACTGGCCATCGTGAGCACCATTATTCTTGCTCTGGTCACACCTAGGTGAGCACAAATGGGCATATGACATTTCGATGTGATCACACAATAACCTTGTAGTTTACCCAGTGTCGGCGTTGGTCCTGTGACGATTATTTTGTACTTATTTCTACTTGTGTACTTTGTGCAATGACGGTAATCACTTGTATATAATTTTTACTATTCATTTTTCTCGCCTATATGTTACTAACTGCAGACTTGTTCTGTGGTCTTGTATGGGTTTTCTTTTTTTTTCTTTCGGCACTTCCTGCCTGGCATGCTATATGTAATCGATAAATAAACACGTAACACGTTAAGGAGTGCAATCTCCACCCTCATTATTTTTCTCCCTGCAGGTGGCCAAAGGTAGGCCTTGGCATCATGGCTACCCTCGTTGTTGCGACCTGCATCGCTGCTGGTGTTCTAACTTACGTGAACCGCTATTTTCCCCATCCCTTGATCCTCACAACTGACTTCAGGTATGCTTCCTTCTCGAATAAACCTTGATGGCCAGAAAATAGATCTATAGACGCTTTCAGGCAGCTGAGCATGGGCGCCGCCATAAGCGACCTTCAGTTTTTGTTTCCTCTTATTCCGTTCGCTTCACTTCATCATTGCCAGAGTAGAACAGGTTACTGCCACTTTAGGTGCTACTGCGTCCTTTTCCCAGTATAGGCATCTGTGGAGGCTTTAAACGCCCGCTTCGGTGGCTCGGCATCTCGGTAAAACAGGAGAAGGTCGGCTATGGCGGCTCAATCTGGCGCGTGTGCAAAGCGTCTATACACGGCGTGAACTATTGGCGACGTGCGCGCCCAAAAGCGTCGCTGTAATCGGCCATTCATGATTGGCCAAACGCTCACTTGGACGTCTTGGGTAAAAATATTTCTGTTCGTATCGACGGAAATAAGAGAAACGTCAGACTCTGGGCTTTCGCGGCGTTAACTTAGGAACGTGATGGCTGCGCTTCCACCCCGTTTTTTACGCACCATCGAACCTGTCGCTCGATACTAACAATTTTAGTTGTGGCGTCAGGAATAGAAACCATAATAGGGGGCCACCAAAGCATCTCGTCGCCAAAAGCAAAAAACGAATAAGGCGATGCACCATTCGTTTTGTAATTGCCTTAAATACCAATTAGAATACTTGCTTGACGTCAGGCGGCGTTAGATCGCCTTTTGCGTCCTCAGTCTTGACGCAGAGTCTGAATAAACGTATTAATATTAATATTATTATAAAACATACGTAACCTATAAAACACGCGTTAGATATTTTCTCCACGCCATGGCAATCGCAGAAAACATTCGAGAAAAACGAGCAGCATTAACCCCTCAACTTGGAGTCAGAAGAAACGACCACGTGATCTGGAGCCGATTATACCTCGTCTCACCTTAGCACGGGGCGATCGGTGGCCGAGTGGGCTAAAACCCTTCTAGAGTGGGCTAGCGCACAGAAGCTCGGAGCACGTGGAGCGAAAGCTCGCGTTGCAGAACTCAGGACCCTGGGTTAAATCCCCACCCCTGCCCGTTTCGATCTGGATGAGCATCGTACCAGCGTCCGGTCGTGTATCACTACTGCGTAGTGATACACCTTGGCGTTCGAAAACCTACCCGCATCCAGCGTTGTTCTATCTTTATTGTCACGTGACATGGCCCGCAGGAGTAACTCATAAGATTTTTAACACAGCCACAGTGGGCAAGTTAGGAAGAAAACGGCGGACTGCGCGCTAGCAGGCAAAAGGAGCGAGGGGAGGAGGGCGGGGGAGGACGGCTTGTAGCTACCTCGCATAGCGTTATCTAGGGAAGTTATACGGAACTAAGGAGCCGCCCGAAATGTGCTTTCCGCCTCTCGCCCCAACACATAACTCTTTGGCAAGGAAGAAGTTGAAAACGCAAAGATCAAAGCAGCAAATAAAAATTACGAATCAACAGAGATCGATGACAATTCAAGCTTTATGCCGCAGGCTCACACTTGACAGCGTATTTTAAGACGATTTTCGTTTTTGGTTTAGTTATAAGCGCCGTATGCGGAGATCTAGAGAACTGGCTCGGCTCGCTTTTTCTGCTGGGCAGCCGAGCGTTTGGACAGGCCGGAACAGAGGGCGCGAAAAAATCTCGGAGGCCATGCACCGTCTGCTAACGGCGTCATCCTGCGATAACTCAGACTCGGCGGCGTCGGTGGCGTCTTTCGTCTCGAGATAATTGAAATAACCTCACTTGTGACATTTTGTTTGTGCCGGTACGCATCGTCAAATTAAAAACACAACACTGTGGCATTTCTAGAGCGTAGCTCTCACGGAATTGTTCACTAGTGAACCAAGAGTCGTCGCACACCCACCCAAACACAAGGTAAGCATAGGAAATCCGGAAGCATTTCTATCCCCCTCTCATGGCGGCCGGATTTGGCACGCACATCCTGTATGCTCCGTTCGTTCGTTGAGACCATAGCCAAAGCTTCAAGAGCGAGCTGGCCAGAGCTCCTGGCATTGAGACGTGCATTTCTAGCTCAAGCGCTCGTTCTGCAGAAGAACACTTCAAAGCAGCGACATGGTATTTTCGTGTCGCTGCTTGAGCCATTATTTTCTCTATGTCAGTCTTTCCCGACGAATGAAATGGCTTGAGGAGAGATTCGCGCGCCAAGAATCTCGGTGGCCATGTCCTGGTCGTAACGTCTCGGATTGGAGCCATGAGAGGGCACCACTGCAACATATCGGCGCTATATCTGTGCTGCGTTGTCAAGGCTAGCGAAGCTTGCGAAGTGCTGCAGGCCCTCATTGCTGCAAGAGCACGTGGCTGCGTCTTGCGTCCTATTCGTACACGCTTTCGCGTCAAACGAAGCCACGCACTTGCGCAAGTAACTTTGACAATAAGCTGTTTTAGTAGATCCTTCCGATAACTCCGATAACGATGCCGGATACTCCGCCAACGCCACTGTGCATGCATCCTATTGTTATCGTGTATCGTTATCGGAGGTGTCGCAACGATCTACTAAAACTCTTTAGTGTTAGAGCGCTGCGAATGCTATGCTAGCCATGAAAGCGTAGCACGAAAATACTGACAGCGAGCATAGAGCGTGGTTGCGGTTTTTCCGTTATGCAAATGCGTTGTTCTATGAGCTCATTGTTTTCTTCTATCCTCGGCGATGCAATGTTTTTTAATGTAAAACAAAAAATCCAGCCTGCAGATCAGCTGTGCACGCATAATAAATATATTTCTTGAGGCCACTTATAATAATATAAAAATACTTTATTGATCAATACCATCCAGGCAGTAAACGTCGGAACAAAACAGCCAGATAAGGGAGAATTTGTCTAAGTGTAGACTTTAAACCCGTAGTGAGTCGAAACACTTATTTTATGCCGGACTAGGTGATAATTAGAAATATTGATGTCCCACATTCCAATTGTTGCCTGTCGCCAAAAATAAAAAAGCAAAGTTTTGTTGCGCTAGATTTGTGCGCATGTTCCCGCAAATAAATTGTATTAAAATCATTTTTACAAGAACAATTTAAAATGTATATTTTATTTTTAAAATTTGGAAGAAAGCAAAGGCTGGCTTGGTGCTCAGTGCAAAAGAAAATTTCTTTGTGTGGCTCTTCGGACAGTTGAGCAAGATTTACCTTAGATGATAAGCTTACATTCGGTAGGAAGGACCAAGCACTATGACCTTCATTTTCCTTTGGAACAGTGAACCTTGCCAGTCCTGAACACGCTACCAAAATTCATTGCAATTATAATTAATCGCGTTTCATGAATATTCTAGTGGACCACTTGGTTACACGATACAAAAAAATATTTTCGACTTTCCTTTAGAAGTAGCCGTTAATATATTGTTGCTTTCTGGGGTCCGTGCTGCAATTGCTCCAGATAGTTTTATTTTGAATTGTCGTATTTTATTACCGCCATACGTTTAACGCAAATATATATACATATATTTGTTGATTGACCAGACAATTACCTAGGTCTTGCGCTCGTGTTCGTAAAGTAGAGGTCATTGCTTTCAAAGGTACGTTTTTTTGTTTTTTATATTGACAGTCATTTTGAAGAAAGGGTGACGCGTTCCTTTAAAGATACAATTAAGAGGACTTTAACTATTGCAGAAAGTAATGAAATGACCCATGTAATATCATTGTAGGAGAGGTACAAAATAAAGTTCTCTTGAGCAAAACCAGACTTAGGGGTGCGTTTAATGCTTGTTAAGGAGACTCCCAGAACTGATACGAATAACGAAAATCTAGATTAATCGATTGATTTGTTGTTCTTTTTTTCTTCCGTAACACCTATATACTACTTTATATTTATGTGTGTGTTTGTATTACTATTCCGAATACTGGGCCAAATAATGTTGTTGCCTCTGTTGCAGCGGGGAAAACAGAGGCACGTGAAGCCACATCTGAGTTCATTTTGTGAACTGCCTACCCTCTCCGAATTGAGAGAAAAAACTTGAATTTCATTAATTACACCTTGATCGCTAAGAGTAATTTCCTACAAATGATTCGAATGCTTTAAATGCGTATAGAGTAATTTTTGTGTGTTTCTTTAGACAGTGGGAAATTAGTCAGCTCCAGTGGGCGTCTGACGCCTTCGCTGTAGATGAGAAATTTACACAGTTTAGTAGCGCTGCCAGCCTGGGGTCTTCAACGTGCCTCACGCAGCAGTGAAACACGACTGCACGTCGGTAAGATGTTCATTCAGTTCGAAACGGGCAGATATGAGGATTCGCAAGTTTCAGCGATGGTGGTACCGCGGTGCGAGAATCCCGCTCCGTAGCCCCTGGATGGTCGGCTTCACGATGAAGGTGCTTGATCATGCCTTCCTGACGTGAAAAAAAATAATAAAGTAAGGCTCTTATAGTGCTCGTATATTTCAAAACTAAAATTACTTAGGCGTCGCAGACCAGCATCCTTACGGCTGTTCTACGAGGATCATCCTGATGACAGCCATTTTAAAAGGCGCCAGTGCGCACCTTATAGGTAGTGAAAGTTGCGAATTGAATCCAGTATCCTTGGATTCTGAAGCGTGAGCTTTCGCTCCACGTGCTCCGAATTGTGGTGCGTTAACACACTTGCCAACCGATCCGTTTTTGCTGCTCTGGGGGAGGCAGAGGTTTGTCAAGCAACGTCTGAGTTGTTTCTTTTTCTTTGCCTCCCCTTCCCAAATAGAAACAAGAAAAAATAATTTGAACAAATACACCATAATTGTTAATAGTAATGGAGAACAAGTAATCCGAATACTTAGAGCTCGTTTGATCTACGTCAAGAGCTGTTGCACTGTGCGATTGATACACGTTTCCTGCCTGTTCTTTCACTTATGGGTACCGCAGTCGTCTGACCGTCACGCTGATGCACGTCTACACCAAGGCGTACGTACACGCCCCGTCCTCTTCACTGGACTCATCTTCGGCTGCCTGGCCGCAAAACCGCACAAGCTGTCCCGTAAGGCGCAGGTGCTCTTGTGGACGGTGTCTGTTCTCTTCTGCCACGTCGTCGCTGTTCGGAGTCTACAGCTGGAACATCGGCCGCCAACCAGAACTCCTCGAGTCTGCAATTTACGCCGGCCTGCACCGGTTCGCCTGGGCCTTCGGCGTCTCCTGGGTCATGTACGCCTGCGTCACGGGCCGCGGTGGACCGGTCAACAGGATGCTCGCCTTTCCCTGTTCCACCCGCTCGGCCGCCTGTCCTTCGCAGTGTACCTCGTGCACTTCATGCTGCTCGTCTGCAACGTCCTCATCAGCCGGGAGCGCCAGCCTCAACAGCCCTTTCTCCAGGTCAGGGGTTCGGAGGGTCAAACTGTACTCTCGACGTCATGGTTAGCTGCGACGATCTCACTTACACGAACCTAGCACAAAATAGTTCGTCGAGTGGACGACGTACCTAACTGCTTATGGAAGGCCCCTAATAAAACGAGGCCTTTTTTGGTTCTGGAACAGCTAGCTGTGATGGTGACAGTACAATATTTTGGTGGATTGGCTGAATGCGGCTTGATGCATTGCTGATGTCCGCATTACTCAGTAAAGGTTTCTGGCTCCATATTCCTGCAAAAGAGAGAGAGAAGCCAGCCAATCGCCGTGAAGAAAAGAAGAGTCCCAGTGAATGATAAAGTTGGCATTACGATAAGGTCTGAAAGATGCAATGTGCGCAGGTACAAAGAGCATGTGAAACGTCATGTACATTGTCCCTGTGCGCATATTTTTTTCTAGCCATATTTTCGAGTTTCGTCAATCGCTGCAATACTTCTAATGTTCCATATCTCCGTGCTCTGCAGGAAAATGAACTCAAAACTTTTGATTAAAGCGTTAGCATTAGAACGCCCGTTTTCACGAAAACCTGGCGTTTTCGTTCGTTTGTGAGCGCCGGGAAGAAAGAGAAGGAGCGGGAGAATGTGACACGTGCGACGCTCCCATCGGTTCGAAGTGCTGACGTCAGCACGCGTCAACCTCTCCCTCTTTCCCCGGTACTGACAAACTGACAGACACCACCGGGTTTTCATCAAAACGAGCCCCTTCGTGTTCGGCAAAGTCACGTGCGCAGCTGGTGCGGAGCCAGAGACGCGGAAGCGCCACGCAACACCTCCTAAATAACAGAGCCGTAGTGCTGAATGAGATGGCGTAATCAAAGAAGGCCAACGCTAGACACAGATTGGGGAAACGAGTGTTGTGTCAGCGGCTCGTTCGAGTCAAGTTTCAGCCGCATGATGACGCAATCGTCGTGTCCAATCTGTGCCCAGCGTTGGCCTTCTCTGATGACGCCATCTCATTCAGCACGACGGCTTAGTTATCTAGGAGGTGTTGTGCCGCGGCGCGGTCGAATCGGGTGCGCCCAGTTGCCGCTCTGCCGTCGCCGGTTGTTCTTCGCTCTGGGTTTACGTGTAGTAGCGGTGCGTGGGTTGTGAAGTGTGTATGTGTAGTCAAAACAAGGGATGCGGTTCCCTCCAGGAGTGATATGGGTGCGGATTCTTTCACGAGTGGTATCGATGCGTTTTTTTTTCAAGAGGGATACGGATGACCGTATCCAAAGGTTTCCACGTACTATGTCAAGCAGAGTGCAGAAAAGGGGTGGAAAACATTACAGTAAGATCCAGGGGTGAATTCTTAGCAAATTCGTTAGCATGGCCCTTGGGAAACGCCACACATGTCCCCCTTGGGGAAACGCTTACACTGACCCCAAAACGAGGCCAAAAAGAGGCAGCAACAAATAAAGGAAGCAAAAGAGAAAGCCATAAGAGAGAAGTGAAGGTGTCAGCATTAGCGCTTCCCAAAAGGGGACCTGTGTGGCGTTTCCAATGGTCATACTAAAGCATTCCCTAAGAATTCACCAATGGATATTCTTGTCACCTTTTTAAAGTGCACGGCATTGTCGGTAAGTGCGAAGTGACGCCTCCCACATATTGTTCGCCGCGTCTTAACTCCTCCGAAGAACGCACCTTTTTCTCCTACTACGACGAAAGCTGCGATCACACGCTATAGCCTGTTTTTGAGGTACCTCCATTGTTCGAGCGCATATCTAGCGGAAAAGTTGCCCTGTGCCAGTGTACAAGTCATGTGCCGCACTATCAAAGGCGTAGGCTCGCGAACTTGGCTCTCTAAATGGATTTGTTTGCTCGCGCACTTGTGCAAGGCAATCAGTGTTAAAAGTAACGCATTACAAGTAACGCGGTAACTTGTAACGCGTCATTATTTTGGGGGACGTAAGAACCTGGTAGTTTAATCTTTAAGGACTAAATCATAATCAGAATACGTGTACACATTAATTACCTTCTGGCTCAGGAGCCTCAGGGAAGACAAGGGGATAAGGGAAGTGTGAAGTGATAGCTGATGATTAAATGAATCCACCTACCCCGGAGAATCGGGAGAAGTAGATGAGTGATGCGGCAACCAGTTTTTGTTCCCCATTTACTGTGATACTGTGGTGTTTGGTTGAGTTCACTCCATAAATGAACGCGGGCGTAAGTCGTCCACCAGGTCGCGTATTCTGATCTCCTGATTAAATGACAAGATGTAACAAACGTTCCTTATATGTTAGGGCAGGGGTCGGCAACCCACGGCCCGCGGGCCGCATGCGGCCCGCGAGGCAGTTTTTAGCGGTCCCCGGCATGACCACAGAAAAAGACCTCCCCCTCCCCCTGCAGCTTCCTCACACATATCCAAGAACCACGCGGCAGCTAGAACCTCCCATGGGGTTAGCAGAAACAAGAAGCGCTCCCAATTGGCATTGTCCGGCATCCCCATGCTTGGGCAAAGAACGCCTTCACTTCCTTTTTGCCTTATTTTCAACCCCCCCCCCTCCCCCTACGCGACTTGCCGTCCGGCCCCTCCCGTGTCGACTTCATGACTACTCGGCCCACAGCTGCGAAAGGTTGCAGGCCCCTGTGTTAGGATATCAGTATGAACGACGCTTTCACTTTATAGGCGGGTGGGCTCTTGTACCTTCTCCATCACTCGCACTTATGAACACCTTTCGTGCACCTGTACATCAACGGAGCCATGACTGAACTTCACGTTTTATTTTATTTTTTCCTGTTTAGCGTATTTCATTTTCATCTTTATGACTGTTGATTGCATTTCTAGACACCGTAGTTTTAGTGTCAGCAGTACAGGCTTCGTGTGGGTTTGTGTTCGCCCGTTCCAATGGCTCGGCGTCTCAGTAAAGAGGTCAACCGGTGGCAACTCTAATATCGCGTGTGTTGAAAGTATCTTATAACACAAGTTTGCTAAAGAACCAATGAAATATCTCTCGAAAGTGTATTGATGTAGACGTTTGTGGCCACGTTTTCATATATACTATATTAATAACTGTCAAATAAAAATCCTGAAATTCAGAATATCGCAAAAGTAACGTTAATTAGCTTCGGGAAGTACGACGGGCATTTGAGTTGTAGGGTCTCCTAATATTTTTATCTGGATTATGAACGGTTAGAGGCCTAAGAAAGCTCTTAAAATGTTTGTAATATTATTGGGAGTAAGTGAAAAACACAGTAACATTGTAATAAAGTAATCAAACAAGTGTGGTGCCACCTGGCCCCACCAATGGTTCAGGCACTAGAAATCGCGACGTTAACCTACGGAGAGCATAGTGCTGTTATTTGGTTTATTGAAATGCGTAGAATCAGGCAATATTTTAGCGTGATAACAGCATAAATGCTGGTTTCCCTTCATTAACTAACTGTCATAATCAAAGGAGAGATGAATGCCGCCTCTCAATCCTGAAACCAAACGCCAGGTCGCAACGATGGGCGAACTGCATCTCCTCGCCATTTAAGTTTCGCGTTACCGCCAGGCGGAGGAGACGGTGGTTGTTCTCGGGAAGCAAAGGCGTCATCTACAGCAAATGAATCCTGTTGGGCACGACATTGACGGCTGCATCTTACGGAAGACGTTATGGAGACAAAATGCATTCCCGCATTGGAAACCAAACAAACGAAAAGAAACGATAGGAAAAGGTAGCGGTCGTGATATTTCATCACGACAATAACATTGAAGAAGTGTTGCTCATATCAAGCAACACTTCTTTGAAATATGCTTCACAATAGAAACTTTCAACTAATACCTAATGCTCCCGGATAAATTCACCCGCTAAATTTCGCGAGATAATTTCTCCACTAAATGCGTAAAAATTCCCGAACGGGGTGTGATTTGTGTACTCTATGTAGAGCAAAATGTGCAGCGCCTCTGCTGTCGTGGCAGGTAATTTGCAGAACACGTCAAGGAACCCATCATTTCTTTTTGCAGATGCAGTATCACATCTCGACAGTCCTGGTGTCGTATGCCCTAGCCATAATTGTGTACCTGTGCGTCGAGTGTCCTTTCGCCGTCCTGGACAACCTCATGTTCGGCGGAATGAAGGCCAAATACGACGCCCAGGTCGCTGCTTCAAATCACCAGAACGGGCCCCAGGAACCGAACGAAGCTTCGCACGTTACAAACGTTGCGCTGAACAACGGCGCTCGCGGTCGCAGTGTCCACCTCAGAGACTCGGAACGCGAGAACAACCTCGACGGATGCAGCGCAAAACAAGGCAGCGTTTCTCGCGCTGAACTGTGCCAGAACCAATTTAGTGCGAGTCAAAGCACGACTTACCAGGGTAACGTGAACGAGAGGTGTGCAAACAGTTCGACATTCATTTCCCACCTTTGAAGCCGAAAGCTGATATCCAGAGATGCATCATATATATCATATAACGAACTTTGCGCCAACAGGTCGAGTTAGTATCGCAAAAATAAAGAACGAAGAAAAAGAGTGTTTCTCAGATTTAAATCGTTTTTCAATTAGTATGTTCAGTTGTTTTTCGTTAAAAGTTTAAGGAGATGTCTGAAAATATTTTCAGATGCCTTTCGTTTCCAATATACAGGCTGTTTCCGCGAAAGCTTTAAAAAAATCTCTGAAGGTATGCTGTTCGAGATGAGAGGAAACATTTTGCGGGAACGACCTACCAGCCATGGCGGACGTCAAGGATTGTAGAAAGCTTACTGATTATCGAGATGATTAACTAAAACTTACTAATTATTGTTTTAATTAGTGAATATAAACATGTGGTTCCACTGAGAAACCTCCTAAGCATTATCGTAAGCCACTAAATCAACTTTTTTTTAATATATAAGGCAGGGACAGAATTTTACGTCGTTTTGAGAAAAAACGTTCAGTTTGGACAGGTTTCTATAGGTTTCGGTTTCTTATCAGAGCAGATATCTGCGCCCGTGGTCCAACTCCCCGGTGGTCGCGGCACAAAGCCATTGTCTCGCCTCCCTGGTAGGATGGAGGAATTCATGACGCACGTGCGTTGCGCGTCTCGGCCACTGGAGCGCAGAGATGCGCCTCGATAAGAAAGCGATACCTAGAAACGCATCCTAATTGGGCGTTTTTACGGAAAGCCGTAAAATGCTGCCATTGCTTAATATCTCTCTAAAAGAGCTAATTTAGTGCTTTTCGATTCGGCTTAGCAAGTTTCTCAGTGGAACCATATGTTAATTTTCACCAATTAAAATTATTTAGTAAATTATCTTGCTAATAAGTATGTTTTTTTGTTGTTTTGTTTTGCAATCTATGACGTCCGGCAAGGCTGGTAGTTTGTTCCCGCAAATAGTTTTTTTTCTTTGTTTTGTTTTATGTTGCACCGCATTTTTTAGGGATTTTCGAAAGCTTTCGTACAAACACATATGATATGATATATATATATATATATATTGCCGCGAGCGCAGCTGACCAAGCCGGCAGCGCGCACGTGGCCTAACGGTTATCGCGCGTGCATTCCACGCAGAAAGCTAGGGTTTGATTCCTGGCCGCGGGGACGCATTTTTGTTGGCTCTGACGTAAGGTTCTGGTAAATTCGAGAACCGTTTTGCTTGTCCGAGGTCAGAATTTTCTAGACGCAGAACCTTCTACGCCGAATCTTCCAGAACCCCACACCTGTACGTAAGGGGCTCCGCGTTGCGAGCCGAAGTCAGTTTCGCCTCAGCGCTCGATCTTGCTGCTTCGCCGCCTTCGACGCCCGCGACGCTCTGTTGTTATCTTTCTTTTTCCTTTTATTTTTTGGGCACCCTGCCTGAGGAGGACTAATGGTTGCTTTTGCTCGCGCAAGAGTGCCAGCCCAGTGCAGTTAGTCCCCAGCTTTTTCGCACGGTGCCTCCGGTCACACGGTTGTTGCGTCCACGAAGAGTGTAGCGCCAAGGGGTCGGTGACGTCAGCATCGGTTCTATACGTGGCAACGTTATTAGATTACCTCAGTTGTGGAACTCCCGCGGAGGGGTAACCCCCTCACTCACTTCAATCCGCCTGGGGTCGTTCGAAGTGCCATCCATCTTTTCGATTCATAACTGTGCGTTCCAAAGAGCACAGCTGAAGCGCCAAATGGCGATCACAACGCCGCCATTTCTCCCGCAGCGGTCACTCGAGGAACTGCACGTGACATCTATTTTGGCTTCAATCGGCCATTTTAGAGCCGAAACAGATACGGTGGACTGGGTTACAGGGGTGCCAACACCGTCTTTTAAAATGCGCCTAGGTCGGGACGCGCTACCTGAAATCCCCGCTGAGGCATGGTTGTCTAAAAACAATATTAATTGTGCTGCAAAACCTTGAAAACTAAAAATTTTAGAAAACATTACGCGCCCCCCATTTTGTACTAAACTCCAATAAAAGTTACTACAAAAGAGTTTTTTCCGTTGGTTTTTACGTTTCTAGTGACGTTGGAACGAACGTATCCCGATTCAGTTACCAAAGCAGCCGTCCGGCGGCGCGTCGAGCGACTCCGGGCGAGTCGTGGTGAGTGAGGGGGTACTGTTCGTGCATGCAGCGTCTATGAACAGTTCCGTAAGTGAGTTAATCTAAAGATTTTAAAAAACGGTCACATGTTTCACGTGATATGCAAAGATGTTCTCATGATTGAGTCACACGTAACGTAAGGTTGATTGAGCCTCCTGTCAGTAAGATTTCGGGCGTCCAGTTTTGATGCAAGCATTTATACTGAACTCTTAACTGAAAATCGTTAGACAAATTTAAAATTGCTCATCTGTCATTTCCAAGACCCACATTTGGCTTCAGAATCTTGAAAAAAATACGTTCTCAGATATGTGCGTGCTGTATCGAACACTTCGACAAAGGCAAATCCGAGATTTTGTAGATTTGAAAGCTTTAATTAGGCAGGCCAGCGGAAAGCTTAACAAAGCCGTTCGCTGCAAATGTACTCTTACACTTATTTTTGATTGGGGACCACCTGATTAGCGAACTGTATCTGGAAAGAATCTTGATCTTGTTGACTTACTACGCCTGATTATACCGGGTTTGTAACCAAACATACACCTTGCCCTGGAGTTTCTTGTGTGTGTGTGTGTGTGGGTGGGGGGGGGGGGCGGGGAGGGGGCATTTTTGGTTGCGTGCTGGGGGCCGTAATATTGACTCGCGGGCTGCCTGTTGCCGACCTCTGCTTTAATTGATCACGTGCACACGCGCCTCCCCGTACATCCGGAACCTTTCCACGCCCGCCGCTTCACAGCAATGCATGGCGCGCGTAGGGACCTGGTCTCACTACCCCTCCTCTAGTTCACTGTATATTAGCTCTCGATTTAGAATGAAAATAACTTTTTCTACCGCGGGGGGCGCGACAACGCCCCCCTCCCCTAAAGCCCCTCCCTCCCCTCCCCTAAAGCCCCCTCTCCCAAAGCTCCTTAATGCGTTTGGGTTTGCAAGTAGCGTCAAAAAAATTGGGTTGTGGGGATATTTATACAGCGTGTAGTTGGTCAGCCATTTTTTAAAGTTCTGACGAGTCACTCGCTGTAGATGAGCAATTTAGCCAGTGCAGTACAACCGCTAGCCTGGGGTCTTTAACGTGCATCACGCAGTAGTGATACACGACCGCACGCCGGTACGACAAGTAGCGTCAAATACGCTACTGCACGAAGCCCATGTCTCGTGCGGCCCTTGGAAGCAAATGGCGGCGGGGCACTCGCCCGTGTCACGTGTCTTGCGCGCTCTCACAACATTGGTTGGCGGTACTTGTCCAGCTCGGAGCACGGGAGCGAAAATTCGCGCTGCAGATCCCAGGGATCCTGGGTTCAATCCCCACCCCTGCGCGTTTCGATCTGGATGAGCATCGTACCGGCGTGCGGTCGTGTATCACTAATTCGTGATGCACGTTAAGACCCCAGGCTAGCGGTTGTACTGCACTGGCTAAACTTCTCATCTACAGCTGGGAGACACGTCGCCCGTTGAGGCAGAACAAGTTCTAGGCTGTAAAAACATACACACAACCCGATTTTTTGGCAGTATTTGTTATTGCGAATTCAAGTGGTCAGTCGCCGGCGAGCCCTTGAAAAACGCGCCAGCGGCGCATTACGCGACCATCTCCACCCGAACACAAAGCGCCGTGAACTGGCGTTCTTATTGCCTGGGTCGCGATAAGCTTTGTTAGGTTTTTCCTAGATTAGTCTATGGTACAATGAGCACGTTGCATCCGCCAACAACATAAATTACGACTCTTTGAGATGTGTGTAAACACCTTCACAAATATTTTCAAAATATTAACATTACCACAGTCTGTACAGCTAACAGGATGTTAAATTACAAAATAAATGATGGGGCAGATGTATAAATCCGCGTGGTGCTGCCCACACACGGGTCAAATTTCAATATACTTTGTTTCGGATTTTCGATTAACTGTTCTCATTTTACAAGGATCCCAAGGAGGCTTGCCAGCGTCGCTTTCTATATTCTGTTTATTGTTATTACCTTTTTGGGAATCCTCAGTCTTCTGATTGTTTCCACCCCCTTGAAATTCTATTGCTTATTCAAGTATCGAACTGCGTCACTATGCATTTTTTTGTCAGCCATGTAATAACTTTTTATTACAGAGTTGTAACACAAAGTGATGTATGATGCAGCCCATGTCTCAGAGCAAACTGACTTTGCGCATGCTCGACAAATTCTTGAAAAAATGTTAGCTTTCTTTAAAACACAAATTATATTTCCCTTCCTTGTTTTCGCTAGATTTTCTCAGAGCACGAATGGGTGTCTGTCTCGATGGCTTCGTTTGCCACACGAACGCGCAATTTGCCGCTTTCAGCGGACGTTGTTTCGTTTGGTTCCCTTTCCCCATTCGGACGTGACGATACCGGATACAGTCTGGCAGACAAGTTGCCGGTCCTCTTGGAGCTGGGGCAAAAATTGTACCGGTAAATTGCCGGCACACTCCCGAGAAGCGCCACCCGATTGGCTCGCACCGCCAGCCTTTGACCACGCGAACGCCCTTGCCGAATATATGGCAAAATATTTTGTCAAGAAGTGACCACTCGAATTATCCATAAAAATGCCAAGCGCCATTTTTATCCAGGGGCTTTAACCCCTCCGAGTACTGAAGAACCACCCTGAACAACTATTTTTGCCACCGTGATTGAAACTGAGTGCTAATTCACTCACATAAAACAACTGTACTGTGCTAAATTAAGTACTTTTGGCTTACGAAAAAAAATTAGTCGTTAGTTGTTTATACAGCAGCAGTTTGGTCTGCCAGAACATGGCGACATTGTTACACACTGTAGAAAAGCAATTTAGCCAGTGCAGTACGACTACTAGCCTGGGGTTTTAACGTGCACCACGCAGTAGTGACACACGACCGCACGCCGGTACGATGCTCATCCAGATCGAAACAGGCAAGGGTGGTGTTTGAACCCAGGAACCCTGGGTTCTGCAGCGCGAGCTTTCGCTCCACGTGCTCCGAGCTGGTGTGCGCTAGCCCACTCGGCCACCGATCCCCCTTTGGCTAACCAAAAGTAGATGCTTCTTTATAACAATGTGTTTCATGAGAAGACGAAGTATTTTGCGTAAGTCGCTGCAGGCAGACGGCCTCAATCCATGTAGCTCCAACCATGTCCTCACGAATGTTTCTCACCACCCTGGCTGCGCTCCTAAGGTCACTGCATTCGTGCGGCAGAGCCTGTTACTGTGGGGCGCATGGTGGCGCTCGCAACCAAACCAAACCGTCAAACCAGATCATAGCCTCCTCCATACAGACAAAACCTGGCAGTTCGATGACGGAGCCATAGAGTGCCCGGTCGCAGATTTGGAGCGCGAGGATCGGGTAGCACAGAGACCTTTCTCGGGGAGTCTAGCTATTCAGCGCACAGCTTTTGAGCAGCGAGGACCAAACATGGTTTACAAAGCCGACGAGAAAAGAAGCGGTAGCCTAAGGAACGCGAGAGGCACGAGCGTACATTCCATCACTCGCGACAAGTGTGTTTCGGCGTCCGGCCGCAGCGGGCGCCCGTTACATTGTAAAGGATGCGATGGCCATTGGGAGAGGCAGAATTATCTTAATAATGGGGGATTTTAACGGACATATCGCAGAATTAGACGGGTGGGAGGACAGCAATGGGCGGCGACTCCTAAAGATAGCTGAAGAGTTGCAACTCGAGGTGGTTAATCTACGACCAACATGCGAAGGCAGTACACATGGTGCGCACGAGGAAGTAAAACCTGCATTGACTATGCTCTGGTATCTCACGAGCTCGGAAAAAATATTACACAAGTACATATCGATGAAGAAGGCGATCACAGTGTTGGTAGCGATCATAATCGTTTGAGGCTGGACTTCAGCAAAGCCACCTGGAGAAAAACAAAAAAGCGGTACGAGATCTCCAGGCGATCATACTTGAGTGAGCGGGCAGTTGAGAGCGTAATGAAGAGTTTTGAAAACGACAGCAGATGCGCAGCTGGATATCGAGACTATATCCAGTGTAAAGACCTCTGACGACACACCAAAAATATTAATGGGACGTAGACACCGTAAGAGATGGTGGGACGTTGAAGTCAAGTCCGCCATTCATGCCCGCCAAGAAGCTAACAGGTGTCATCGATTGGCACTCCGCTCTGGGCTCGAAGAAGAGATTGATGAGAAATGGGAGGTGTATCAGATTCGCAAGAGATATGCTAAACAACTCATCCAGCAGAAGATAACAACTGCAGATCTGGCGACCGTCCAAGATATCCGGTGCAGCGGCAAAGACGCACCGAGGAAGTTTTGGGCCTGCCTTGGGTCCTTAGATGGCAGAGACCAGGAAAACACTATTGTCGACGAGGTCACTGGGGAGGTACCTAACGACTTTGGCACCCACTTGACGAACTACCTGAAGGAGACCTTTGTCTCCGAAGAGCCGGCAGCTCCCCAACTAGACTGGCCGACGACACACACAGAAGAACATTCTCAAGAAGAGGTCATAGGCTGGGTGACAATTCTTCGAGCACTGACGCACCTGAAGACATCTACCTCCCAGGGTCTAGACGGGATCCCAGCCTCTTGTCTCAAATCCATGGGAAAAGACTCCATGAAACAACTGGCAGCGATCTTCAGTGCAATCTTCTGCGGTGCAGAGCCTGTGCCACAAGACTGGCGACTTGGTCGGGTTGTCCTGATCCCAAAGAAGGGTGGAAACCGAAAACACCTTCGGGACTATCGGCCACTAACAGTGACTTCCACGATATACCGAGTCTTCGCGCGTATCGTGAAAGAAAATATGGCGACATGGGCAGAGGGGAATGGGGTGCTCACAGAGCTCCAGGGTGGCTTCCGTCGGGATCGCCGACTGGAAGATAACCTCTTTACTGATCACCCAATGTATTGAGGTTGCGCGTAAAGAAGAAAGAAGTCTGCTGTGCTGCTTTCTTGATATCGCCAAGGCCTATGACAGTGTGCCTCATGACCTACTGATTCTGTACCTAGAAGAGCTTGGTCTTCCGCACCAGTAGTTAACGCTCATCCGATGTCTGTATTCGGGCAACACGGTGAAAACGGAGCTAAATGGTACCAAATCAGAAGAAGTGACGGTGACAAGGGGTCTCCGACAAGGCTGTCCGCTTTCACCGCTCTTGTACATCCTCTATGTGTCGGGACTGGAGAGGCGCCTGGTTCAGTCTGGAATCGGGTTCTCATTGGTGCATTTAGAGGAAGGCGAGGAGGTAAATTGGGTACTGCCGGGCCTTACATTTGCGGACGACATTGTACTGATGGCGGAGACTGCAGAAGACTTACAGAAACTGTTATACATTTGCGATGAGGAGGCGGATGCGCGAGGCCTTCGCTTTAACAACAAAAAGTCGGCAGTGATGCAGCTGGTTGGACCTCAAGAGCCTAATTTAGGTAACTGCGTGCTGAATGGCGAAAAAATCTCCGAGCAAGACACTTACAGGTACCTCGGTATTACACTCACCAATAAGCAAGAGTACTTGGCCGAGCACCATCTACATCTCCGACAGGCAGCTACACGAGGCACCAACGTTCTTCGCAAACGAAATTTATGGAGCTGCAACCGGTTTGTTGTTACACGAGAACTCTGGAAAGCGGCCATAGTACCGGGACTGACTTTTGCCAACGCCGTTATCTGCGTACCCGGAGATGTGCGGGAGATCTTGGAGCGCCGTCAGCGAGACGTCGGGAGGCAGGCCGTAGGATGCCATGGTATGGTGGCCAACGAAGCTGTCCAAGGAGACCTCGGGTGGTCATCCTTCGAAGCCAGAGAAGCGACGAGCAAGATCGGTTACAACGGGCGGCTGCGATTCATGGACCGAAATCGGTGGGCAAAGCGACTCTTTGTATACATCCACCTTACAAGTATACAGACAAGATGGAGGAAGCGGCTATATCAACTGGAAAAAAAATTTGGTTTCTTCACAGTGCCCGTGAGTGCCAATACAGACACAAAGTGGGAAACGGAGGTGCGGAAGAGAGTGCGTGAGGAGGAGGCCCTACAGTGGGCAGAGGCAGCCAAGAGCAAGTCAACGCTACGGGTGTACAACCTCAGCAAAAACACAATATCAGCGGAGGCTCAGTTATATGATAACAGCCTGGGCAGCCGCTTGCTTTTTGAGGCACGTGCAGGAGGGCTGAGAACGCTAGTGTACCAACAGAAATATAATCGGATGGTGGAAACAACAACATGCCGGGCTTGTGGAGAAGCGGATGAAACCATCGAACACATCGTCCTCTCATGCACAAGCCTGCAACCAAGGCATCCGGTGCAGTGGTATTACGCTCCTGAAAACGTACAGACACCTGGCCAGGCCCTTCCACAAGCCCAATTGCTGGCGGAAGCACTCGGCTTCCAATCACCTGCGACGGGGTCAGTGCTGAACGCGTTTCTAGATAGAGATGCTGCTGCTATCCCTCGAAGTGAGGTTGAAACGCGCGCCGCAGCGTCCACGAAGCCGTTTCGACGGAGCTGGGAAATAACCGAAAGAACGAAAAGGAGACTGGAGGACTGGTGGGGAAGGACAAAAGCAAAGTGAACGCGAAGAACAAGGAGAAAGTGAAAGAAATAAGTGTTTTTTTCGTTTAATATTTTTTTCTTTTTTGGCTAGGTACGAACGTGGTTCAGAACCGCCCGTTACAAAGGGAACAGCTGCAAGATCATCATCATCATCATCATCATCATCATTGTCCGAGACTCTTGTCTGCCAAAATTGGGTTGTGAGGATATTTATACAGCGTGTAGTTGGTCAGCCATTTAATGTTGCGACGAGTCATTCGCTGTAGATGAGCAATTTAGCCAGTGCAGTACAACCGCTAGCCTGGGGCCTTTAACGTGCACCACGCAGTAGTGATACACGACCGCACGCCGGTACGATGCTCATCCAGATCGAAACGGGCAGGGGTGGGGATTGAACCAAGGATCCCTGGGTTCTGCAGCGCGAGCTTTCGCTCCACGTGCTCCGAGCTGGTGTGCGCTAGTCTTGTCTGCCACTCTACCTTTGCACTGTCGGCGCCGCGTCGCGTGACGATCTGCCAGGCTTTGCCAGAATAGTGGAGGCTATGACCATACAAGGGAATAGCCGCGAATTATCATCATCACAATTATCATCGGTCTACGGAATTTAAAAGCAGTGCAAAATGTGCCCCCACCTTTCGCCGCAAGAGTGCTATTTTAAGAACCGGACGACTCCAAGCTTCCATAGTGCCTTTAACACATACCATCGAACTAGTTGCCCGCTACTGCACTTCACTTCACGGGTGGGAACCATAAGAAGGTGCCATCGAAACATCTCGTGTAATACTTGCTTTACGGGCACGTTTAAAGACTTCAGAACGAACTCATCTGCAGAATCAATGAATCAGTTTGCGATATCGGTTCTGCGCGTACCCTTCTGCGTGCTCAAAAGAAATTTACTGCTTTCTCCGTGCAGTATATTAGTCATTAGGATGCCGTTTCAAAATATAAAATTAAACCAGTGTTTCTAAGGAAATGTAATTGAGGGCTCACTCACACAGGCGGTGCGGGCCTTATGCGCTGCCATTGTTTTTCAGCCACAAGAGCAAATTTGTCGTATTTTCGTCCATTTGCACGGCCCAGAGGATCTGTGCAGTTCCATGTTCTGTAAAGCTGAGTCCGGAGGTTCCGTGGCGCCTTGTCGTTCCTCGAACGCAGAGCAAAAGCAGTATGACCTCTACGCAGAGTTACGCTTTGAGACAACTAAATTTTATGAGTTCGGTAAAACAAAACAAAAATCATCAGTCAGTGGTTCAGTGTAGCAACGTTGAACAGTGCGCCGAAACCCATGACGGCGCCCAGCGAAAGAGCAACCTTGCAAATGGGCACTGTTTCCTAGGTATTCGCTACTTTCAGCTAGGGTGCCTCAATAGAGAGTTTTAGTAGATCGTTTCTCACTCCGATAACGATACCCGATACTCCGCCGGAGCCATCACGCATGCGCTAGAGTATCGGGTGTTTCGGGCGCAGGTATCGGGAATATCGGGAAATATCGCGCGCACTCTCGTGCATCGCGAGAGTTGACGAGATCCGGCAAGAGCTGAACGATCATGGCCGCTCCACTCGAGCCTCTTTCTGCCCAAGCGGGTCGAAAACGATTCACGATCGTCGAGGATATCCTCCTTTTAAGGGAAGTGCTTGCGGTGAATCCGTTTGTGAATTCCTCACGGTGGGACACAGTGGCCGCGAACCTAAATGAAGCACTGGGGAGGAACTTCAGTGTTCGCGGAGTGAGAGACCGCTGCGATCTGCTCCTCGGTCTGTTCAAGCGAGACGACCGCACAAACTTGAGAAAGTAAGTAGTTTTTGAGTCCCGTTTGAAAGTTCAGAAGTGTTTTGGCTAGGGTGCCTTCATGTGCGTTTTGCGTGACGTGATGACATCTGGTCATTTTGTTTCGAACGCTTATTTTTATTTTTTGTTCTGAAGCGCTGAAAGAGCATGTCCCTGCACGCGCTCGTGGTGCTGACTGTGCTACGGCGACATTTTGTTTCCTGCGATTTCTTTGTATTTTCCCTGTGAGCGCGTGCTGTCGGCATCGGGTACTACAAACGATGGCATCACCCTAAACAGAAGGAAATTGAGGCACTCTAGTTTTAGCATACTGCCATACCTTGTCCAACAGCTGGCGCAACTGCGAGCTAGCGCGAGCTTGTTGTTTGGAAACGCACATGCCTGTGCCGCTAGATATTTCGCGTAGGAAAGCGCGTTTTCAAACTACCGAGCTCGCGTTGCAGCTTTCGCGACACGGAGATGTACTCATGGTCGTTGACTGAAATAACAGATCTACGCTTGAGGAAGACAGGCGCATTTGTTGATACCGCTCTCCCCCTGAAACCCTCAGATCCGGAACGGAAGAGCAATACACCGAAAAAGAGCAGCTGCTGCAGGATGTTGCTGACCTGGCCCGTGAATTTTGTTACAAGGTTAAGCCAGTGCTCAGGAAGGCCACAGCCACCGAGGAACGTGCCACCACCACCTCCAGCGCTACGCTGGAACCGCCGGAACGTGCCACAGCCACCACAACCCGGCCGGCGACAAATCGGGCTGCTCGCGATGCTGCCACTACAGCGCGAGTTGTTGCGGCTGCAGCCGAGTACAGACCGGTCAATCATAATGCAGTGGCAGGGCAGTCTAGTAAGTATGACACGTGCGCCATGAACCCCACCTGGTTAGGAAAGTCAGGTCGTCATGTCCGGCTGCATCAATCGCGTTTGTCTAGGACTGATATTAGGCTACTCGCGAGTTCCCATCGAATAGCCTAGTGAGGACGACATACATGGCCTGCTGCTCACAAGTAGAAGTGTAATTTACTTGGGTACATCTGTAGTTCCCAGAGCACAGCTTTGAGTAAACTGTCGAGTTCTGATTAGGTGTTTTAAACATACATTGATGTTTCAGGCATTCAGAAATTGCAGAATGCTAAGCCGACATGAACCGCTTCTTCTATTCATGGAACATTTTCCTTCACGCGCCGCACATCGGAGTGTCGTGATGTGTCGAGGAAACGATGGGAGGCACTACATATTTTAGAATGGTCTATTGAAGATCTGACTCCATCATACCTGCGTTGTATTTTTCATACATTTTCAATGCCCAGCTCCACAGCGTGTGTCATAATACACCACAAATATTTATGCAATACTCTATTTACAGGTTCTGAGAACTGCCAGTCTATCCTTGTTGACATAATGAACGGCGTGGAGGACGCGGACGCCAGGCAACCAGGCAACACAGACCAAGTTGTGGAGCTGGTCCCAGC
>JAZHYW010044190.1:0-88406 GCA_037355805.1 Ixodes ricinus | reverse complement strand
CAGAGGAACAAAAAATGAAAGCCGTTTACGACTCCCTGTAACGCCGAATTATAGCGCAGCTCTTGAGGAGGAGGGGAAGGCATGTGGGGGTCACGTGGCGTGGGAGTCACGTGACCTCAAGGGGTGGGGAGCGGAGAAAATTTTCCGCTAAATCTAGCGGGGAAAAAATTTCCGCTAAATCTAACGGGAAAAATTCTCCGCTAGATTTAGCGGGGTCAATTTTCCGCTAAATTTAGCGGCGAAAATTTTCTGCTAGATTTAGCGGGGAAAATTTTCCGCTAGATTTAGCGGGGAAAATTTTCCGCTAGATTTAGCGGGGAGAATTTTCCGCTAGATTTAGTTGGGAATGTTCCCCCTAAATTTAGCGGAAAAAATTTTTCCGCTAAATTTGGCGGGAAATTTACCCATCATACACCGCGCGGTTACGCCGACGGTGACGCCGACGCCGCTCAAGCCGGAAACGCGCGCCTAAGAGCTGCGCTCTAAAAAAATTATCTAATATAGTTTATATTTCACAGGGAAAATTACATTTCCGTCATCTGCTAGTCTTTCTGTGTCTCACTCAGTAATTTGATGACGATTAAAATTCCAACCCATTGTGCTCTCTTTACATGAAGAATGTTTAATACTTCCCATTTCAACATAAACCTCAGCGTTTGATACCATGGTGGTGAGCTCAATTATCTGGGTTGGTTCCTTTTCACGTTTAAAACCTTCAAGTAAAAAGAGCACCTAACCCCTTCCGTCCTGATGCCTTCAGGGAAGAATGACGGTCGTACACGTCATACGTCAATAAAAGCATTTTAAATCCATCAATTAATCAATAAAACCCAATATAAACTTGCAAGAAACAGTTCATATTCCGTAACAATACGCTTTTAACTATAAGGTGTCCCAGGTCAACAGGCTCGATCTAAAATGAACCATAAAAATCGGCGCCTGCTCGTAACAATCTAAACTTTTCGTCAAAGGTGTATTTCACAGGTCCGTTTTTTTCTTGTAAAATTACCAAGCATAGCTCTCTTTCTGTAAAAAATAGGGCCGAAAACCTTGCAAGGGTAAACGGTGGCGGGGTGTGTTCGGTGCGCGTATTGATCAGACTTGGACGTAGTTCAACTACTCTACTTAAACTACTGTAGTTTAACTACTTTTCCGAGTAACTTGGTAACTTTCAATTACAACTTTATTTGGGTAATTAGTAGTTAACTTAACTACATTTTTTAGGTAACTTCTACAGAAATTGCAAACTACTTTCGAAATCTAGTGTTCATTTTGCCCACCACAAACGTTTGAGCACAGAAATAAATAAGACGCCGGCAGATGAAGTGACATTTCCGAGCAAGGGGCCCGCTCACATTCCGTTCCCACAAGCGTCCTTGGGCCAAGGTGGCGACGATTAGCCTAAACATAACACCGGCCTGCACGAACGCAGGCAGAGATGCTTAACAAGCCTTGGTCGAGTATTGACCTAATCCGCTAATGCACGCAGAGCGCCGCACCTCCGGCTGCAACCGTGAAAGACGGGGACACTCTGAGGGTTGCTGTTTTCATGTCTGCCTTTAGTGAGTTCTTCCTCAAGCGGTTTGGGGGTTCTACGGGTAGGCGCCACTGGAATGACCTCGCAGCTGGGCGCCTGTTCCCATAGTCGTCTCGTCGTCAGCGCATACTCCCTTGCAAAGCCGGACTTTCCCGCCCACAAACGCAGACACGGATAATCCGTTCATGGGAGCACCTTCCCGCTTCAAGCTACAACTGTACGAGCGACGATGCTTGTTCACGTAATCCTTCGCGTCCCTCCGATATCGTAGAGGCCGGCCAAGATTGCGAGTCACCCTTGGGAATTCCTTTCGTTGTGCTCTTCGTTTCATCTTTTGTTAAACCAACAAACTTTTTTCTTCAGTAGCGTAGCACTAGCACTACAACGAGATGCGCAGTCGTCCGGATGACCTCATCGCCGTGGCGCGAGATTTGAACCCTTGATGGTCAGGTGCACTCGCTCAGCGTACTCTCCGAATGTCGTGGGAATAAAGAAGGGCCAGTCATAACAATCTCAAGTTGCCGAAGAAAAATAAAAAAAGGGGAGAGTTTGTTATAAAAGACCCTCAAGCCGAGGCGAACCTCAGATGTTTCGTCATGGACACCGAAGATGCCGAAACTTACTTACCCGACCCTGTACAGCCTGTTTCTCAAATTCAACGCTGTCGTTCCCCCCAGCGCGTCGGTGGAACGTCTTTTAGATGCGGAGCATCTCTTGCTCGGGTCTATGTCCCGCGGCGTCGGCGTCGTAGTCCGCAGTCACACTACGCACGCGCAACTCTCCTCCTTCCCTCTCTCCAACAGCTGCGCGCTACTCTCTCCGCTCTCTCTCTCTCTCTACCAGCTGCGTGGACTGCACGTGCGTTCGCTTCTCCTAACACCGCGCGCGCACGCGCAGCTCTCCTCCTCTAGTCTCCTCTCCTTCAAGTGTGAAAAAAATAAACGGTGAGCGGCGAGCGTTCCAAGTTTCTCTGCCGCGAGCCGCGACGAAGGCTCGCGTAGAAGCTAGGTACCGCTAGGGCAGTAGGTGGCGCCATCTCTCGACGTCAGCACGCAACTGACTCTTTCCTCGGAACCAACACGATGCTCCGCATCACCCCATGGTTCCCCTCGGGAAGATGGTGTAATTTTAATCTTGTTGCTTTATGGCTTTTCCCATTTTGACCGTTTTGCGCGGCTGTGTCCTCCTGTGGACTTCCCCTGTCTTGATACCAGCAAATGCTTAGCGCTGCCAGGTAAGAGCATCTACTAGTAAGCTAGCTGTTTCTTACGTACACATCGCAATCACTCCCTCTTCTCGACTTCAGAAAAGATGTAGACAGCAACGCAAAAGTCCCGTGAACGGGCAATCTTATACGACGAGGCGATGTGGTGTTAACGAATGCGCGCAGTTGGAGGCTCACGCCTCGTTTGTGTTTAAATCGGCTTTGAAACGGCAAATTCTAGCGTCGTTGTATAGTTCCGCTTTTTAGCTTGGCTGGGGACGTCTTTAGAAGGAAAAGGGGAAAACTCTTCTACAAAAATCTTTGAACTATTTTGGTAAAAACGCAAGTCATAAAATGACTGCATTTATTTTAGGCTCGCGGGGTTTTCACGGATCAAAACTGCTGTCTCATTTTGCTCACAAAAATACAAAAAGTAACTTCGAAAGTAACTTCAAAGTAACTCGCTACTTTTTACAGTAGTTAGTAGTTTACTCAATTACTATTACGAATGCGTAATTTCTACTCTACTCCAATTACTTTTGGCGTCAATACTCAGTAACTTAACTTAACTACCTTTTTTGAGTAATTTGTACATGTCTGGTATTGATAGATGGCGTCGGGAGCAACGTCCGAAGGTGTCGCCAACCAGCGAAAGAAGGCAGACAAAACACAGACGAAATCCATTGGCAGCAAAGGCGCCGCCATTATGCAAACGCCATCTTTTTAGACTTTAAGTTTTGATTTTTTGTTCGCATTTATTCTTAAACCAAAGGTATATTACTAAAAATATTATGTTCATTTTAATGAACCACGGTAAAGAGGTAGCGCCATCTATCAATACGAGTGCCAAACGCACCCCGTCACTCGACTTGGACGTCTGCGTCGCCGCCCCCTTTGAACGTGGCAAGTTTCTTGGCCCTACTTCTTACAGAAAGGGATCTACGCTTTGATATTTTACAAGCAAAAAACCCTTGACGAATAGCTTAGATTGCTATGTACTGGGTGTATCAAGGAGTGGCCAGGCTCCTTAAATCGACTGCGAAATTCGGTTTCTTAATCTATCGCGTTCCGATTTTGTACAGCGTTGGCTCATGTGGTGCATTTTCTCTATGAAATTCGCAAAGAGCAGACAGCACCTGAGGAAAAGTAAAAAGAAAAAGGCTTAGCTCCTATGGAAAACGCAGCAGAAGCAACCGGTCTTCAAACCATAGGGCGCCCTGTGTGTTGAAGACCGGTGGCTTCGCCGCGTTTTCCATAGAAGCTAAGCCTTTCTTTTTTTTTTACTTTTTCCTCGGGTGAGTTTGCTCTTTGCGAATTTTATAGAAAAAATGCACCACCTGTGGCCAACGCTGTACAAAATCACAAAATCGGAACGCGATAGGTTTAGAAACCGAATTTTGCAATCGATCTAAAGAGCCTGACCGCTTCTTTATACACACCAGTACATGCGTCGATTTTACGGTCTATTTTAGATCGAGCATGGTGACTGGAAACACCCCATACAGAAAAATATTAAATATCGTTGAGACACACGTTTACCTGATTCCTTATATTGGAATATAGCATATATACTCACGGTAATGGTATTTATCAATCAGCCATGTCTTTGTGTGGCGAATTTTGGATTGTGTGGCCTCGTTTTTGTGCTCATTTTCAGGGGATTTTTGTCAGGCTACCTCGTTGTCAAGGCGCCAAAAGTCAAGTTCAACGGATTCCTGCTCGTTATAATCGCCCTATTCCGACGTTACGTCAGGTGAGTGACGCCTACCTTACAACCTTCCCTAATAATTATTTTTTTCTACATAAAGGTTGCTCGTGTTATCGCGCATAGTGCATTCATTGCGTAGGAAAAGGGCTTACAGAATTTTGTAGCTTAAAGCCTAAAATGTACAAATTAAAACACAGAACCACCCAAATTTTTAGAAACAGGGAAAAAACATAAATTAGGGTTCTGGAAAAATTGACCCCCAAGTTTTACACTTGATCTTAAAGGCCCGTTCACACTCTTGCGACCGACTTCGACCGAGAGAGACCAGATCTGTTAAAACTTCTAAAATTTCATTTCTGGCGCCATCTATGCGGTGATCGTGGAACTGCATTTCACAAGAGCGACGGTTTTGCGGCATTTTCGAGGTCGAATGTGCGTAATACCTATGAGAAAGGCTCGTTTATAACGTTTCCAAAAGTTTTTCGAGACAAGAAAGAAAGGATAATGCGCGGGAGAAATAGAAAATATGCCGGATTGTCAAGTTTATACTGCAACCCGATAGATGGCGCCACTGTGTCCTCTGGTTTAAGAGGTTGTAAGGAACCAAGATTTAAGAGGTCGTAAGAGTGTGAACGGGCCTTAAGAGCGAGGAGAGGGGCTGAGAAGAGATTGCAGGTTATTATTAGAGTAAGCCATCTTTCTTTCTTCTTATGAGATGTCCTAGCTGTTGTTGTTTTTATAGTTACTGATAGCTGACTAAACGCAGGGTGTCGCCAGCCCGAACACCTTACAATCGCTTTGCAGCTAATAAGAGAGCGGCATCAGCCCATAAGAAGGCCAGATAACAAATCACGAAACAAGAAGCATGATCATAATAAGCTATGCCCTGTTTGTCACTTATATTTCAGTGTCACTTACATTTTAGGTAACGTAGTGTCACTTACATTTCAGGAAACCCAGGACGTGGTAATATATACCGGGTGTTTCAGCGAAGGGACATAAAGTTCGGAATTAGTGTATTCCGTTAAAAATATAGTTTTCTCTGGACCGCACCACTCGTGATGCGGACGCGAGAAAATGCGCGATACTTACTAATTCATCTCTAATTCTCATCTGTTGTAAATGAGCGGGGTCAGGTTGACGTCGTGTTTATGGATTTTTCAAAAGCGTTCGACCGCGTGCCTTATAACAAATTAATTGAAAAGCTTCACCTTGTGGATTCTAAACAGCAATAGTAGTGTCGTGGGTCCGGTCTTACCTAACTAACAGAACACAGTACGTCTACTGCAATGATGCATGCCCTACCCGCCTTGCAGTGTATTCAGGTGTGCCACAAGGGTCGGTATTATAGGTCCACTTTTGTTTTACTGTATATAAATGATATCGCAGATGATATGCCGCCAGCTGTCCAGGTATAGCTATTTGCGGATGACTGCATGCTGTTTTCAAAAATGCGTACAGTCGAAGACCAAGACTTGCTTAATTCCTCTCTAGAAAAACTTTACTTGTGGTGTGAAAGGTGGGTATGGTAATTAACTTTGATAAAACAGTATTCTGCGAAGACATTACAAACAAACGGAAACATTTTAGAGTACTCTATAACATAGGTGGCGTACGTGCAACTAGCGAAAGGTGGACGAATTTAAATATTTAGGTGTTATTTTTAGTTCTACAATGCGATGGAACAGTCATGTAAATTACGTTTGTTCAAAAGCCTACAAAAAGTTATTATTCCTCAGAAGACAACTTAGGCATGCCAATAGTGATGTTCGACAACTTGCGTACATGTGTTATGTTCGCCCATTGTTAGAATATGCAAGCACTGTATGGGACCCGTATAGAAAATGCCACGAATCACAAATTGAAAGAATACAAAATCTGGCTCTTCGATTTATCTTCTCCAGATATAAACGTACAGAATCTGTTTCTTCAATGAGACAAGAGGCGCAGCTTGACTCGCTGGCAAAGCGAAGGAAAATATCAAGGTTAAAAGAACTCTTTTCCATAACGACTGGAATGACAAAGCTAGATCCGCAGCTTTACTTGCGGCCTTCAACCTCTCGTTCCCAAAGGACTAGCAACGTCGGGGCGATTGCTCCGTATCAATACAGAAATGATGTATTTAAGTATTCTTTCTTTTGTAGGACAATAGTAGAGTGGAACGCTCTGCCAAACGAAGTCGTCAGCTGCTGTAATCTCAAGTCATTTGAATTATCATTGCGCGAATTTTTAACTGAATAATGTATGTGTGCGGAATAGATATTCAGATGTGCAGGGTGTGACCGCACCCCTGCATGTGCATAAGTACTCACTTGAGTGTGAATGCATTTTGCTTGGCTTGTACAACTTATTTTCTCTCCTGTGTTGACCGTAAGGTTCGCAGTATTGTAAATAAATAAATAATAAAATAAAAATAAACGCCAACTCCTCCGCTAGTGGCGCTACGCGCGTTTTTCAAAGCGCCCCCTATACACCAACTCATGTTTACAAACAAACCGGAGCGCCCGGAGCGCCCCTAGCGGACGCCACCGGCGCCGCGCATGCGCGGTGGGGGTGTGGGCAACAAGCTCGCCGTCGCCCATAAACAAACCATTGAAATGCGATGTTGTCGGCGTCGGTGTGAGTCCCCCTGCCCTTTATCGCTTTCGAATTGTTGATTCTACGTCTTCCTGGCAATGTCTGACTACATGAGCGGCGTCAGCGAAATTAACGAGGCTCGTTACACCGCAAAACTTCGCGTGAATAATCTGACATGCGGCGATTCATTCCGCGTGGACGCCGCAGAATGTACGCTAAAGCCTGACTCACATGATGAGATTTTGCTCGCAATTTTCAGTCGCGACGTCGCTCGGGCTGCAAAAGCGTGAACCGTAGCTGAGATGGTCGACGTCGATACTGAAAATCGCAAGCAGAATCGGACGAAGTGAATCAGGCATAACAAGTCGGTGATGGCCGCTGGTAACAATAATCAGCATCTCCTTGTATCTACTGTTTACGTGGAGCCTGCTTACCAACCTTCAAACTTAAGTCTTTTGAGGCCTGCACTTACTTCTTATCGCAAGTACTGGGCCAACATTTCGTCTACGGGCCGGTGTCGTCTAAAAGAGCAGACGACAAGCAGAAGCGTTTGAAAGAGCAGACGACAGTTCGAACGATCAGACGGCCGTTCGAACTTCCAAGACGCACTGAACGTAGTCCACAGGTGGGCCGTACAACTTGACGGTTTTCCGGCGTTCATGTTGGAACAAAACAAATAAATCTGATGACCACAAGTATCCGTGAATTCAACCCAAAGTGCTTCCCGCCCAAGCAATTGTGGTCCGGCGGCGTCTGGTTTACCATTTTTACAGCACATATCCACGGTCTCGGACGAACCGAGAACATGAAAACTGATCTTCAAACCTTTCTCGACTCTTTTAGTACAGCCCCAGTCGCGGCGGTTTGACGAAAAGGCATGTTTTCGTCAGGTTCCTTTCAAAACAACGCAGGAATACACGCCTCACATGGGGCCTTCCGCCCACAGCCCCAGACCGGAAGTGCGACCGACGCGCCACCACCGCGCCGTGACGTAACAGAGATGAGTTCGTGTATAGTTCCCGCACGGAGCACGAGGGTGCGTGGCCTACTCTGATGTATTCGCGCCCTTCGCTCGGCGCTCACCAAGCTTCGGCATACCGCCCCTTATGGCGCATTCACACTGGAAGCGGATCCGCGTTCGCGAAGCGGTTGCGGATGCGGTTCGCGAGCGACCCCGTTCAGACCACCAGACGTGGCGAGAGGCGGTTGGCGGTTTCTCGGCGATCACGCGTGATCTTTTGAGACTTGCGTTTGGCAACCCTGTTTTACAATCCAAAATCCACTTTAATCGACGATCCAAAGCCAAAATTTTGCTATTTTGGCACTCTGAAGATTTTTCTTCGGGATGTTCGCACGCATCACGAGTTCAGGCAGCGAAAAAAGAAGCATGGACCCGCCAAACTCGCCTGTGATTCCCTCGACTTCGCCCACAAGCAAAGCCCAGCTAGGCGCGCCTTGCTGACTCAGAACAGGATGCCCCCGACCTTTTCTTCGAAGTGGACCCTTCCCGCATGAATAGCTGACCTTGTTTTCGGGATAGAGGGCCACTTTTCCCCCTCGTTCGCTCTTATCATTTTCGAAGTTGTGAGCGGTGGGGTGGACCGTGGTGCGGGGGAATGTGTTCGGTGCTAGCCGGTCGTGGCTTCGTTGGTGGCGGACTCTCCTCTCGTCACTCGCACGTCGATCGAGTCTACTGTTTGTTTGACATTAAGCTCAAATAAACGCCGTATGGATTACCTCTGCATCGTCTGGTACGTACACTTTATTCCTTGAGTAGGTTCCCTTTATTTGTTTTGTTAGTAGTAAACTTTACAGGTCGAGCTAGCGCAGGTACCCTGCCCGCTCCGCGGCAGTGCGTTGGCTACGCAATCAGGCTCACGACGTCTCTATCGGCCTTCGTGGTGGTCATGCACGGTGTCGAAAGCTTTCAATAGTTCACGCGACTGCTTTAGTGGGTACAAAAGCTGACATTTCGGTCGATCAGGGGCGGGTTCCGACGTTCTACGGGCAGAGACTAACAAGGCAGCAAGCTTCGGGCTGTGGCACCCGGAATAATAAACAAACTCTTACCCGAACCAAATCACCGGTGCGAAGCCCGTTAAAATTACGAGTCAATTCTTTTCGCGGCGGATTCAAGTGACGGACGTGAACATCACGTTTCTCCGTTGATTTGTCTGCTGTAACGCTAGGACTACAGCGCCTTGGACGCCTCACCAGCGACAGGTGCCATCTTGTTTCGAAAGTCACTGACGTCACGTCAGCGTCGCGTTGTGATTGGTTGCCGCTTTGCGGTTCGTGAAAGCGGTTGGGAGAAATCGGTCCCGAAGCGGTTGGCAAAAACGCGCTCCAACCGCTCGATCCTAGCCGCTTTGCGGTTGAGAACGCGCGGATCCGCTTCGCGTTTGCGGATCCGCTTCCAGTGTGAACGCGCCATTAGTGCGCTGAAAGCCGTCACCTCTAGGAAAGGAAAGAAGAGAGGCCAACGGGGCGTAAGACGTGTTTTTTCCGTCGTCAAAGAGCCAACCGGACCGGTGGCAGCCACCATGTCTTCGATCGACAGGGTGATCAAGCTGCTCGGTTACAAGCTCGACCGCAAGCTGGAAGACATCACGGCCCGCTTTCGCGAAGACCGCCGCCAGGCCAACACCGGCGTAAACCACAGGAGCTCTACCACGGGGCTGCTGGACTCCCTGTGTCACGGGAAATTCGACGGCATCGTCTGCATGCTGGCAAACAGGGAGCCCTCGCCAGGCGCTTGAGACCGACCTGCTAAGTCAGCAGCCCGTGGCAGAACCGCGAAGACCGCCGTCGCGAAGAACGCTGCTAGGCCTGACGCTGTTCATCACCCTCTTCATCATCCCATCATCATCGTCATCATTCACACGATTCATTTGTACCATACCATTTCATCATCGTTAGAATCGGCGACCCAGGCCTTCAAGGTATGGGCAGCTTGCCTTTCTGCAGGCGCCGCGGCTCTCCTGGGCTAAAATAAATATATCAAATATCAAATATATCAAATATACTTCGCTCGCTCGGCGCGTGCGGCGCGATGAAGCTCCCTCGCGCTCAAAGTCTTTCTGAAAATTACTGATTTAGTGGATTTCGATGGCGCTCAGCAAGCTTCTAATTGGAGCCATGTCTATTTTCACTAATTAAAAAGTTAATTAGTCATTTTTAGATGATGAGCGAATTAATTAGTAAATATCGCAACTTTTCGAACGTCCACCACCACGAGTAATGCGGTCCCAAGAAAATTATCTTTTTTAACCCTAATACACTAATTTTAGGAATTTTTGTTAATCTTCGTTGAAACACCCGGTAAAACACTTCCTTCTTGTCCCGTGAATCCTTTTTTTTTCCCCGTTGTTATCGACGAATGCAGCAATCTGATTGGCTGTGGAGTGATAATATTATGCTTGTAGGACTCGCTATGCCCTGCTCGATGACCGTAGAATGCTCCCTATTTCGGGGCAATTTGGTGTCAAGAAATTGGCTATGAATGCGCTGATATGCGCAATACGAAAACGTGTGATTGCATAAGAAGAGTTCAATCATGTTAGCGGTAGTAGTTGCAGGCTCCAATGCAGTGATCAAAGTGCCAGTTGAAAGCGTTTGAAGTGCTTTCTTCGCAAATGTTAATTATGTATCTATGTTATATAAAGCTAGCGACGATCGGCTGAGCAAAGGCAACGCCGATCGCGGCTGTCGATAAATGCATATCACTGAGAACAAGAAAACGCTGCGTACGTCCCGAGGGTTTTTTATTTCACAGAAACATCAACGACCATGGTTTCTATAACTTATGGGTTTGGAGTTGGGGCGTTATGAAGATGGTTGTGCTGCGCTTCTGCAGTTGACAGGGGAGCTACTGTGGCAAAGAAAATTCGCTTAAACCAACGTTGCTTTCTTGTTAATATCCATATCCTCGACATCTCAACACTAAATACAGCTATAACAAGCAACATGGATAATAGTGGAAATAGTGCTGGACGCACGGTCAGAATCGCGCTAACATATTTTAACGCAAAACAAACTATAGGTAATCTATGACCGCTCCGGAGGACGTAGTTTAAAACGAAGGCGTCGCGTTGATGAATCAAGATAAATGAGGTTTGTAAAACCTAGCAGTAACTCGAAACTATCTACCGGCACAAAACCAAAAATTAAGCAAAGAAGCGTATACATTGTTACACTTAAATAGGATTGTAACTGTACATCAGGCATTCCCTCCATCTTCACACGTGCACATTCCACACGTTTCTATTTCGCTGTACCTTCACGCAGGCTTGTCCCCTCCATGATGGCTGTTTTTGGATTCATGTACATGATTCCCCTCGTCACGAGCGGACCAGCAATGGGGCAGTATTGGCCTATCATTGATCGGAAATGCGCCGACCACTGGTGGAAGATCCTCACCATGACTCACAACTATATGGAGGGACCCGAAGACCTGGTAAAACAAAACCCTCGGTCAATTATGGAAACCATACAGGATGTTTAAAAGGAAAAGAGAACTATATCTTCCTAACCCGAAAGAGGAAAAGATACGCAACCCCGAACGTTTAGGCTAACCCCCAAATGTAACGGTACGACCAGGTGTCGAAGTTCCAGAACTTACTATTTTCTGATTCAAAGGTTATGAGGGATTTCTGAAAAAAATTAAAGGAAGATCCAATGGTGGGTTTTTAGGGAATGCGTTAGCATGATCCTTGGGAAATGCCACACACACACCCTTTTGAGAAACGCTAACGCTGACTCTTTACTTTTCTGTTTTGGCTTTCTATGTTGCTTCCTTTATCTTTTGCTGCCTCTTTTTGACTTCGTTACGGGGTCAGTGTTCGCGTTTTCAGAAGGAGGACGTGCCTGGTGCGCGTTCCCTCTGAGCGGCGACAGGTGTTTCCACGCGGCAGCACCCGGCTGCGCGCGGCAGTATCCATAGCAACCGGTACTGACGTCCCTACGTCACTTCCGTGCGGCGCCACGTCATTCGGATCTTGTCGATACGTACAAAACTGCGCAATGCGGCCGTGGTGCGCCCAGCGGCGAGCGGCGAGCGCCCCGTGGCGCGCGGTTTCACCGCACATCTGTTCCGTGCTTGATGCTGCTTTCGCTGTTCACCGGTTTCCCGCGCGCGCATTGGCTTCCGCCCCGTGACGTCACCTCCCTCTCGCTTTTGTCCTCCACTACTCTCCTCTCTACGCGGCGCGCTTCCCTCTCTATGGCATGTGGGTACTAATGCTAACGCATTAAAAACTTTAATGAGTAAATGGAGGACAACAAAGCCTGCAAATACATAGATGTGAATCGTAGTCAGCTACCAAGAACAAACCCTGCTTTCTTAAAAATATTTTCGAAAAATCGCTTATAGCATAATTTGAATAAAATAATAGTAAATTCTGAACCTTGAAAATCCTATCGGAACAACTAGTGCTACATATCAGGGTCAATTAGGCGTTCGGCAATGCGTAGTTGATTTGTTCGGGGAGAAAAACACGGTTCGTTTTACCCCAAACACCCTATAGAAACATGTCGTCTCCAGAACAGAAGAAAGCTTCCTATAAAAGCAAAAGGTAAAAATAGCTCTTAACATAGCTGTTTCTCATATACAGTGAGCAAAATGTTACACAATTCAATATAAAGTGGTTATTACAGGAGGAGAAAAAATCTGTTTTGAGTCTACAGGTTGTAGATGTTCGTTAACCTATACCGATGAGTTTATATGCGAAGTTCATAGAAACGCCTATAACTAAATTGATATTTTGGCATGCAGTGCATGGCGCACTACTGGTACATCTCCACGGACTTCCAACTAGCCATCGTGAGCACCATTATTCTTGCTCTGGTCACACCTAGGTGAGGACAAAATGCCCATATGACATTTCAGTGTGGTCACGCAATAACCTTGTAGTTTAATCCAGTATCGGTGTTTGTCCTGTGACGATTATTTTGCAACTATTTCTACTTTTGTTCCTTGTGAAATGACGGTAATCGCTTGTATATAATTTTGACTATTAATTTTTCTCGCTTATATGTTACTAACTATACAGACTTGTTCTGTGGTCTTGTACGGGTTTCTTGTCTTTTTTTTTATTTTTCTTTTGGCACTTCCTCTTGGCATGCTATATGTAATAGATAAATAAACACCTAACACGTTAAGGAGTGCAATCTCCACCCACATTATTTTTCTCACCTGCAGGTGGTCAAAGGTAGCCCTGGCATCATGGCTACCCTCATTGCTGCGACCTGCATCGCTGCTGGTGTTCTAACTTACGTGAACCGCTATTTTCCCCATCCCTTGATCCTCACAACTGACTTCAGGTATGCTGCCTTCTAGAAATAAACCTTGGATGGCCAGAAAATAGATCTATAGACGCTTTCAGGCAGCTGTGCATGGGTGCCGCCATAAGCGACCTTCAGCTTTTGTTTCCTCTTATTCCGTTCACTTCACGTGATCATTGCCAGAGTAGAACAGGTTATTGCGACTTTAGGGGTGCTACTGCGTCCTTTTCCCCAGCATAGATCTCTGTGGAAGCTCATAAACACCCGCTTTGGTGGCTCGGCATCTCGGTAAAACTGGAGAAGGTTGGCCATGGCGGCTCAAGCTGGCGCGTGTGCAAAGCGTCTATAGCATCGGCGTGAAATATTGGCGACGTGCGCGCCCAAAAGCGTCGCTGTAATCGGCCATTCATGATTGTCCAAACGCCTACTTGGACGTCTTGGGTACAAATATTTCTGTTCGTATCGACGGAAATTAGAGCAACGTCAGACTCTGGGCTTTCGCGGCGTTTACTCAAGGAACATGATGGCTGCGCTTCCACTCCGTTGTTTTTTGCGCACCATCGAGCCTGTCGCTCGACACTAATAATATTATTTGTGACGTCAGGGATAGAAACTCATAATGGGACGCCACCAATACATCTCGTCGACAAAAGCCTGTTGCAACTAGAGGGGCGATGCGCCATTTTTTGCAATTGCGTTAAATACCAATTATAATACTTGCTTGACGTAAGGCGGCGTTAGATCGCCTTTTGCTTCCTCGGCCTTGACGCAAAGTCTGAATAAATATATTTTTATTCTTATTTTTATTATTATTATAAAACCTACGTAACATATAAAACACGCGTTAGATATTTTCTCCACGCCATGGCAGTCGCAAAAACATTCGAGAAAAACGAGCAGCATTAACCCCTCAACTTGCAGTCATAACAAACGGCCACGTGATCTGGAGTCAATGGACCTTTTCGAGAAGCGTTCTGCGCACGCGCGAGCGCCCGATGCCAAGCGGCGGAAATTGGCACCTAAAATCGAGGAAATTCGGAAGGAGGCTATAGATCAGCGAGTAGCAAACGTAATTGCAGCATACATATAATTGTGTTACGCAAAAAGAAAGCGGACGGAAAGAATAACACGACGTTTAAGTGGACGCCACGGATGCCCCACTTGTGCGGCGCGTTGGGCACGCCCCGCTGCTCAGAGAACGAAGAAACTGGTAGCATAGCTCCCATTATCGATTGGTAGCGCAGGTAGGTCCCTTCCTCGATTTTTAGTTCGTGCAGCCACCGCCTGGTGCCGTCGGTATGTGAAAAAGGTCCATTATACCTCGTCTCACCTTAGCAGGGGGCGATCGGTGGCCGAGGGGGCTTTGAGATTGGGCTAGCGCACACCAGTTCGCGTAGCACGTGATTGGAGCCCAGGACCCCGGGCTCAATCCCCACCAATGCCTGCTTCGATCTGAATGAGCATCGTACCGGCGTGCGGTCGTGTTTCACTGCGGTTGTGTTTCACGTTAAAGACCCCAGGCTATAGCGGTTGTACTGCACTGGCTAAATTGCTCATCTACAGATCGGAGATTCATCGCCCGTTGAGGCAGACCAGTTCTAGGCTGAATAAACATACACACAACCCAATTTGTCTCACCTTAGCATAGACTGTTGTTAGCCGCGCATGCTGAAAACGCGAATATATCTATTGCTATATTACCTGCCATCAAGGAGAATGCAGGGATTGGTGTTCCACGCGCCGCATCGGGCTGCGTCAGCAGGTAACTTTTCAGGCAAATATCTAAAACAAATGGATGCCATTTGTTTTAGATATTTGCTTTAAAAAAGTTACTACTGCTGACGCGCGTTCGTCAACTGACTGCACGCGCGTTCGTCAACGCTTTTATTTTGGTTATATATTTTAGAACCTTCTAGGCACGGGAAAGCCGTAAGCGCGAGCGCCGCTTGGGAACACCAATCCCTGCATTATCATTGATGCTTTGGCAATATAGCAATAGGTTTATTACATAGGCATAGCCGCCCATGCTTGCATTGCTTTTGTGCGAGTTACGCCATACAGCAGAAGAAACACACTTCTTCCACTGTGGCCCATGCTAAGGTAAGACTAGAGCTCTAAAATGAGCTGCGTGCTTAGAAAGCATCGGCACCCTGCTCCCTGACACTGTTGTGGGCGCCGCCAGTTTCGGTGCCGGTGCGGACCCAGACGCGTAATGACCGACCGCGATTCGCGAGCGATTCTCAGCGACTAGGATTCGTGTTGTGGAAGCTCGTGTAATATTGCTTTGTCTTTGTCGCGAACTGTTAAAGATTGTGGAGAACTGAAAAGCGCTTCCGTGATATTAGATATGTTTCAGGTAATTGGTAACCATGACTTGCCGCATTACGGCCATGTCGTTAGTCTGAAGTAGCTGGCACTGGTGAGATCGGCACAGCCGCAAATGGCCGGTCATGGCCTCCGGCACCTCCTGCACCGCGCAGAAGTGCCGCTGACTTCCGGCTGTATATCAGGAGGTATTCACTGGACGCCAGTATTTGAGGTCAATGTTTAGAGCGCATGCTCAGAACGAGCTTGCATTATTAGCCTGTTAAGACCGGCAATCATGAGTGTGGACGCACGTTGTAAAGAACCGTAGGCTCGCCGTCGTACGCTCGCGGTCGCGCACATATATGGTCGCCTGTGAATACCCGCTGCGCATACCGGAAGTACACTGCCTGCCTTTTCCACTTTTCTGCGCCGGTGCAGGAGGTGCAGGTAACTCGAACGAAGCTGGTGTTTTTAATAACCCCAAACTGGCTAGGGCACGCGTTGAGTTTTACCCATTGTTAACGTTCGGCTATTTCCGGTCGCTCGCAGAGATTGGGCACGAGGCACTAACCGAAATCCAGGTACGCCGAGACATGGGTTGTCCCGAGCACAAACATAGCGCTCGCTACAGCGCCGTTATCCACTGTATCAGTCGTACTTCAATATCCTCGCCGCGGCAATCACAACGTTTGACGCCAAAAACTCTGGAGATTGAATTGCTGACGACGACAACAATGCGATCCCCACAACTTCTCATCAAGTTTGGCGAAGGACAAACTACAAAAACGTCCGAAAGAGGCTGCTTGGTCAGTGGCGTTGCGCAGAGTGTACTTCAGTGTCCCAATTGCGCCAGAGCTTGTGCAAATGGAGAAACATTCCCCCCAATATTGTTAAGCACCGCCCGCTTCAGCAGAGCAGAAAAACGCCTGTCCACGAAACCCGAGAGAAAAAGAAGGACTCGCCCTCCTTTCCAGCGTTTAGCTCTACTCAAGTGGAAAGATAGAGGCTATGTGTGGCGCAGCATGTACTGATTTCAACCAACATGCCTGACCAAACGCGGCTACTCTGATCGGCTCGCCCTTGGCGCGTGACTGGGTGGTAAAATCGGCGTTCTGCATGAGCCAAAGCTACGCGCTCGATCTGAGTGACACCGATTGCGCGCACTTCCGGATGCTAAAAAAACGATTGGCGGAAAATGGCTGAGATGTCACCACCTGCCAAGCTGAAAGCATGTTGATGAAGGCACTCTAATCGCGCTCTTAGCTCTGGCGTCATCCGTCGGCACAAAGTCAAAGCAGCTAGCACCGTTCGTCACGTCCAGCCCCGAGATTTTCAGTGGATTTTTCTGCGCGCTGCCCAACGTTGCGCTTGCCTGGCTCCTCTGGAGCTGGACCAACCAAATCAAACAATACAAAGGAATAGCAGCGAATCGTCATCGTCATCATTGTCGTCGTCTACGGAACTAAAGTCCCACGATTAAAGCTTTGGCAATGTATCGACAGCGATTGATGTGCCGACGCGCACTCCCATTGGTCCATGCTCGTGTTCCGGTTTCCGGTTAGGAAGAACATGGCGTTGATTTGACCTCGACCTGACTCACGAGTAACGGTTTGGCACCTTGGCGTTCGAAAACCTACCCGCGTCCAGCGTTGTTCTATCTTTACTGTCACCACGTGATTGCTTGACTCCGCCGGAGTAACTCCGAAGATTTCGCAACACAGCCATAGTGCGGGGAAGCGAAGAAGAAAATGGCGGACCGTACGCTAGCGGATGCAAGCGAGCGAGGGATGAGGGCGGGGGAGTGACGACTTAGAAGTCACCTCGCATAGTATGCGTTATTCTAGGAACGTTATACGGAACCAACGTTACTAGAACCACTCAGTTGGGAAACTCGCCGTTAGATGCCTGCTTTGCGCAAGTCGGGCCCATCTGCAACCGAGAACCGAGCTAATGGCGATCGCAACGCCGCCATTTCGCCTGCAGCGTCCATTCCGGGAACTGCACGGCTGCACGTCAGTCGGGCAAGGCCAGGTGACGCTAGCGCATCTCGGCAGTAGCTATGTAAAGCAACTTTCAATCGCAACTGTCGCTACTGGGAGGCGCGTTATGGTATTTAGCTCGGTCTCGGTGGACGCCAGTGGCCCAGCGTCTTCGATTCAAAGTCGACTTCCTCGAAATTAGGCTTCAGTAACGTTGTACGGAACCAAGTGAGCAGCCCGAAATGTGCTCCCGCCCCTCGCCGAAAACATAAACCTTGGGTGAAATTCACAACGCAAAGATCGAAGCAGCGAATAAGATTGCGAATCAGCAGAGATCGACTTACTGGCCCTTTTGCGACAACAACGGCGGCAAGAGCTTTATGCTGCAGGCTCTCACTTGACAGCGTATTTTAAGGCGATTTTCGTTTTTGGTTTGGTTATAAGCGCCGTATGCGGAGATCAGAGAACTGGCTGCCATTCTTGCGACAGCCGACATTTGGACAGGCCAGGAGCAGAGTGGCGCGAAATAATCTTGGAGGCAATGCGCCGTCTGTCAATGCCACTGTCCCGTGATCACCCAGGCTCGGCGGCGTCGGTGGCGTCCTTCGTCTCGAGATAATTGAAATAATCTCCTTCTGACATTTTGTTTGTACTGATACGCATCGGCAACTTAAGAACACGACACTGTGGCATTTCAGAGCGTAGCTCAACGGAATTCACTAGTGAACCAAGAGTCGTCGCCCACCCACCCCAAACACAAGGTAAACATAGGAGAACCGCAAGCATTTCTATCCCCCTGTCATGGTGCCGGACTTTAGCCCGCCCATCTTGTATGCTCCGTTTGTTCTCGCTGAGAAACTACAGCCAAAGCTATAGCGAGCTAGCCAGAGCTCGTAGCATTGAGACGTGCATTTCTCGCGCGAGCGCTCGTTCAGTGGAAGAACGCTTCAAAGCACTGACCTGGTGTTTTCGTGATTTTGGCATTGACTGCAGGAAGTATACACTCCGTTAACCCTCAAGCTGAGACTGCAGTCTTAATGCAACAAGTGCGAGAGCACGAGATCAGGGCTTTGAAACGTTCTTCCGCAAAACGAGGGCTCGCGCCAGAAAGGCACATCAGAAAGCCAGGAGTGCGGCTAGCTCGCGCTTGTAGGTTTGATTGCAGTCAAAGCTTAACGATGAACAGAGTATGCACGTTTCCACTGTTTACAAATATCACACTCCACACGTGCTAAATCACAGTCCAGCCAGCTCTCGCTCGCAGTTGCGGCCAGCCAGAAAGTACGCGCGCATACCGCGCAAACACATCAATGAACGCGTCCTGATACGCTGTTACGGACGGATGTATAGCAAGCTCGTCCTGATCATCAGAAAACAGTAGAAGAGATGAGAGAGTTTTAGAATAGGGGGCTCCAACGTTTGGGTTCCCCTGAGAAATCGGGGGACCCAAACGCAACAAGGTTGGCGTCGACAGTTTTATAGAATAGCGGTTTCGCAACGCAGCGCAGCGCAGCGCGCTTACGTTTCCCGCTTGCAGCGCCAATGCGGCTAACGAGCGTAACAATCAAAAAAGAAAGATTCTAATAAACGTAAAACATATGCGCTTAGCAAGTACTTTTTGTTTACAATTAATAGTTAATGTAAATCCCAATCAAGCCGGCTAAAACAAGAGACAATCTAAAATCAGTATAAATGTTGTTGGCTGTATTCAGCCTAAACAATCCATTCCGTCGCGCGTTCTAATTTTGCGCTCGTTCTCGGATTTTTGGGCTTTCGTGTGCGCTTTTACCGTCTGTCGGCGAAGATTGCCTTCTACTATGCCGAAACTGAGACGAACGCGAGCAAGCATACTCTGCGAGCAGCTAATCTATTATGATCTGAGCTGGAGCGACTTTGAAGCCTTGAAATACTTGTTTTCAAGCTGCAGGTATCGTGCTATACTTCGTTTCACCTTCCGTCCAGACGCAGCGGATACTACGAGGGAACGGGACCAATCAAGCAGCGTCAAAAGTGCAAGTCACTAAGCTTGTTCTGTTTATCATTGGTTCAGCGATGATAGAACATGCACAGAAACATTACGAACACCATGATGGTGCCCTTTTGACGCTCTGTGATTCGTCATATAATCTCGTAGCATCGGCTGCGTCTGGACGGAAGGTGAAACGAAGTATAGAAACGAAATTCATTCGGAGCCACGGAGTAGCAATGCGTTGCCATGTCAACGGTTACCGCGTCGCTTTAGGCTTAGGAACGGCCAGAATCAGGGACGATCTTTAAAATGGGGCGAGCCCACCGCTAAATTTTTGTGACTTGAGCGAGATAAAGCAAAGCGAAAGCCGGTTACACCATTCATTGGCAATGAAATTCGCTAATACTTCAGCGACCATGACGAATTTGCTCCGAAGCGAGCGGGAAGGGCGCCGCCATGTTTGCCGACGCAACCCGGCATAGACCCGGCCCCAATCTAACAGGGGCCTCACGGTATTTCTCGAATTCCGCGTTAGGAACGAGCGCCCACCCAAAACCCCAAACGAAGATTTGGTTCTGCGCATGCACAGTTGTGAGCCCCAATTTCTTTGGGGCTTCCAAGCTTTGGGGCCCCCTATTCTAAAACTCTCTATTGTCGTAAAAGATTTCGCTGCGGCGAAAAGGCCGAAGCCGTCACAACCCTGCCAATGGCAAAGTCGTGGCAAGACGGCGTCCGAGGAACACTTGAGAGAAACGCGAAAAGCGACAGAACTGAAATTTTCCGACGGGTAAAATTAAATTAAATATTATATCGACAAAGAAATTATGTATTTTGAAGTCTCAAGGGAACGACTAGACGAACGAATCCGAAACCTTATTTCCTTCTATTCAGTTAACCTATCTGCGGGGGAAGTCTCACAATGAAAATGTTTTTTTTTCTCTCGTTTCTTTTTTGCTCAGGAATTTTATTGAGACTCGTTATTGACTCGCGACTATTTTTTTAGCGAAATGGTTAGACACACAGTTGGGCTGAAAACAATCAGGCGCGCATTTATTTTACATATTTCTTGGTTTTAAAAGAGCACCCTCAGATTTCAACATTTCCTGAAAAAGTAATGTGTGTTGTGGTGACAAGCAAGGAGTGTAATTTGGGCGAACGAGACCCTTGTCATCCAGGCAGCTAGCCAAGCGAGCTCGATGATGACTATTCCGGCCCTGTAGCTTGCACCACCGCTTTTCGCGAAGAACCTTGAGTCATTTTTTTTTCTCTGTGTCAGTCTCTTCCGACGAATGAAATGGCCGGAAGAGAGCTTCGCGCGCCAAGAATCTCGGTGGCCATGTCCTGGCCGTAACGTCTCGGATTGAAACCATGAGAGGGCACAACTGAAACATCATGATGTTTTAAAATCCTGAGACTGGGAAGGAAAATGAAGAGAAATTGTAAGACAGAAATAAGGGGACAGGGCAAACGTCTCAAACTCAGCTTTTGAGACGTTTGCCCTGTCCCCTTTATTCTGTCTTACAATTTCTCTTCATTTTCCTTCCCAGTCTCAGGATTTTAAAACATCATGATCAACATACACCAGCTCGCCTGCACCTTGACAATTTTTTCGTTAACTGAAACATCTCGTGTGATACGTTGTCAAGGTTAGCAAAGCTTGCACACTGCTGCAGTCCCTCATTTCTGCGAGAGCATGTCGCTGCGTCTTGCGCCTTATTCGCGCAAACATTCGCGTCACAGGAAGCCCCGCACTCGTGCCTCTTTGACCTGCACCTTTGACAATAAGGAGTTTTAACTGATCCTTCCTATAACTCCGATAACGACACTGGATACTCCGCCGACGCCTCTGCGCATGCATTACATCGTTATCTTGTATCGTTATCGGAAGTGTCGGAACGATCTACCAAAACTCTTTAGTGTTGGAGCACTGCGAAAGCTATGCTAGCCATGATAACGTAGCACGATAAGGTTAAAAGCGAGCAGCGTGGTTACGGTTCTGCTGTTAGGCAAATGCGTTGTTCTATGAGTTCATTGTTTTTTTCTATCCTCAGCGAGGCAATGCTTTTGAATGTAAAACAAAATATGCAACCTGGAGGTCTGCTGTGCGCACATAATAAATATATTTCTTGAGGACACGTGTAATAATATAAAAATACTTTCTTCATCAAAACCATCCAGGCAGTAAACGTCGGAGTAATACAGTCAGAGAAAGGAGAATTTGTCTAAGGATAGACTTTAAACACGTAGTGAGTCGTAACAATTCCATTTTCATTAACACTTATTTTACGCCGGACTAACTGATAACTACAAATATTAATGTCCCACATTTCAAGTGTTGCATCTCGCCAAAAATAAAAAAGCAAAGTTTTGTTGCACTAATTTTTGCGCATGTTCCCAAAAAAAAATATATTAATATCATTTTTACAGGAACAACCTAAAATGTATTTTTTATATTTAAAAATTGAAGGAAAGCAAAGGCTGACTTGGTGGTGCTCAGTGCGAAAGTAAATTTCTTTGTGCGACTCTTCCGACAGTTAAACAAGACTTACTTTAGATGAAAAGTTTACATTCGATAGGAATGACCGAGCCCTATGACCTGCATTTTCCTTTTGTAACAGTGAACCTTGCCAGTCCTGTAGAGGTTACCAAAAATTAATTGCAATTATAATTAATCGCGCTTCTTGATTATTCCAGTGGACCACTTGGTAACATGATACCAAAAATATTATCAACTTTCCTTTAGAAGTTGCCGTTAATATCTTGTTACTTTTTGAGGTCCGTGCTGCTATTGCTGCAAATTGTTTTATTTTTAATTATCGTTTTTTCTTAACCGCCTTACGTTTAACGCAAATATATATCTTTGTTGATTGACCAGACAATTACCTAGGTCTTGCGTTCGTGTTCGTACAGTAGAGGACATTGCTTTCAAAGGTACTTGTTTGTTTTATATTAACAGTTATTTTGAAGAAAGAGTGACGCGTTCCTCTAACAATTCAATTAAGAGTACTTTAACTATTGTAGGAAGTAATGAAATGACTCATGTAATATCATTGTAGGAGAAGTACAAAATACAGTTATCTTGAGCAAAACCAGGCGAAGAGGTGAGTTTAATGCTTGTTAAGGAGACTCCCACAACTGATACGAATAACGACAATCTGGATTAATCGATTGCTTTGTTGTTCTTTTGTTTTCCGTAACACCTGTATACTACTTTATATTTATATGTGTGTTTGTATTACTATTGCGAATACTGTTCAAAATAATGTTGTTGCCTCTGCTGCAGTGGGGAGAACAGAGGCACGTGAAGCTACATCTGAGTTCATTTTGTGAACTGCCTACCCTCTCCAAATTGAGAAAATAAAAACTTGAATTTCAACAATTACACCTTGATCGTTAAGAAGAGTAATTACCTACAAGTAATTCGAATGCTTTAAATGCGTATAGAGTAAGTTTTGTGTGGTTCTTTAGACAGTGGGAAATTAGTCAGCTCCAGTGGGCGTCTGAGGCGTTCGCTGTAGATGAGAAATTTATACAGTTTAGTAGCGCTGCCAGCCTGGGGTCTTCAACGTGCCTCACGCAGCAGTGAAACACGACTGCACGTCGGTAAGATGTTCATTCAGTTCGAAACGGGCAGACATGAGGATTCGCAAGTTTCAGCGATGATGGTGCCGCGGTGCGAGAATCCCGCTCCGTAGCCCCTGGATGGTCGGCTTCACGATGAAGGTGCTTGATCATGCCTTCCTGACGTGAAAAAAAAATAAAGTAAGGCTCTTATAGTGCTCGTATATTTCAAAACTAAAATTACTTAGGCGTCGTAGACCCAGCATCTTACGGCTGTTCTACGAGGATCATCCTGATGACAGCCATTTTAAAAGGCGCCAGTGCGCACCTTATAGGTAGTGAAAGTTGCGAATTGAATCCAGTATCCTTGGATTCTGAAGCGTGAGCTTTCGCTCCACGTGCTCCGAATTGTGGTGCGTTAACACACTTGCCAACCGATCCCTTTTTGCTGCTCTGGGGGAGGCAGAGGTTTGTCAAGCAACGTCTGAGTTGTTTCTTTTTTCTTTGCCTCCCCTTCCCAAATAGAAACAAGAAAAAATAATTTGAACAATTACACCATAATCGTTAAAAGTAATGGAAAACAAGTAATCCGAATACTTAGAAATCGTTTGATCTACGTCAAGAGCTGTTGCACTGTGCGATTGATACACGTTTTCTGCCTGTTCTTTCACTTATGGGTACCGCAGTCGTCTGACAGTCACGCTGATGCACGTCTACACCAAGGCGTACGTACACGCCCCGTCCCTCTTCACTGGACTCATCTTCGGCTGCCTGGCCGCCAAAGCGCACAAGCTGTCCCGTAAGGCGCAGGTGCTCTTGTGGACGGTGTCTGTTCTCTTCGCCATGTCGTCGCTGTTCGGAGTCTACAGCTGGAACATCGGCCGCCAACCAGAACTCCTCGAGTCTGCAATTTACGCCGGCCTGCACCGGTTCGCCTGGGCCTTCGGCGTCTCCTGGGTCATGTACGCCTGCGTCACGGGCCGCGGTGGACCGGTCAACAGGATGCTCGCCTTTCCCCTGTTCTACCCGCTCGGCCGCCTGTCCTTCGCAGTGTACCTCGTGCACTTCATGCTGCTCGTCTGCAACGTCCTCATCAGCCGGGAGCGCCAGCCTCAACAGCCCTTTCTCCAGGTCAGGGGTTCGGAGGGTCAAACTGTACTCTCGACGTCATGGTTAGCTGCGACGATCTCACTTACACGAACCTAGCACAAAATAGTTCGTCGAGTGGACGACGTACCTAACTGCTTATGGAAGGCCCCTAATTAAACGAGGCCGTTTTTGGTTCTGGAACAGCTAGCTGTGATGGTGACAGTACAATATTTTGGTGGATTTGGCTGACTGCGGCTTGATGCATTGCTGATGTCCGCATTACTCAGTAAAAAGGTTTCTGGCTCCATATTCCTGCAAGAGAGAGAGAGAGCCAGCCAATCGCCGTGAAGAAAAGAAGAGTCCCAGTGAATGATAAAGTTGGCATTACGATAAGGTCTGAAAGATGCAATGTGCGCAGGTACAAAGAGCATGTGAAACGTCATGTACATTGTCCCTGTGCGCATATTATTTTCTAGCCATATTTTGAGTTTCGTCAATCGCTGCAATACTTCTAATGTTCGCCATGATTCGTAATATCCGTGCTCTGCAGGAAAATGAACTCAGAAACTTTTGATTAAAGCGTTAGCATTAGAACGCCCGTTTTCACGAAAACCTGGCGTTTTCGTTCGTTTGTGAGCGCCGGGAAGAGAGAGAAGGAGCGGAAGAATGTGACACGTGCGACGCTCCCATCGGTTCGAAGTGCTGACGTCAGCACGCGTCAACCTCTCCCTCTTTCCCCGGTACTGACAAACTGACAGACACCACCGGGTTTTCATCAAAACGAGCCCCTTCGTGTTCGGCAAAGTCACGTGCACAGCTGGTGCGGAGCCAGAGACGCGGAAGCGCCACGCAACACCTCCTAAATAACAGAGCCGTAGTGCTGAATGAGATGGCGTAATCAAAGAAGGCCAACGCTAGACACAGATTGGGGAAACGAGTGTTGTGTCAGGGCTCGTTCGAGTCAAGTTTCAGCCGCATGATGACGCAATCGTCGTGTCCAATCTGTGCCCAGCGTTGGCCTTCTCTGATGACGCCATCTCATTCAGCACGACGGCTTAGTTATCTAGGAGGTGTTGTGCCGCGGCGCGGTCGAATCCGGGTGCGCCCAGTTGCCGCTCTGCCGTCGCCGGTTGTTCTTCGCTCTGGGTTTACGTGTAGTAGCGGTGCGTGGGTTGTGAAGTGTGTATGTGTAGTCAAAACGAGGGATGCGGTTCCCTCCAGGAGTGATATGGGTGCGGATTCTTTCACGAGTGGTATCGATGCGATTTTTTTTCAAGAGGGATACGGATGACCGTATCCAAAGGTTTCCACGTACTATGTCAAGCAGAGTGCAGAAAAGGGGTGGAAAACGTTACAGTAAGATCCAGTGGTGAATTCTTAGCAAATTCGTTAGCATGGCCCTTGGGAAACGCCACACATGTCCCCTTGGGGAAACGCTTACACTGACCCCAAAACGAGGCCAAAAAGAGGCAGCAACAAACTAAAGGAAGCGAAAGAGAAAGCCATAAGAGAGAAGTGAAGGTGTCAGCGTTAGCGCTTCCCAAAAGGGGACCTGTGTGGCGTTTCCAATGGTCATACTAAAGCATTCCCTAAGAATTCACCAATGGATATTCTTGTCACCTTTTTAAAGTGCACGGCATTGTCGGTAAGTGCGAAGTGACGCCTCCCACATATTGTTCGCCGCGTCTTAACTCCTCCGAAGAACGCACCTTTTTCTCCTACTACGACGAAAGCTGCGATCACACGCTATAGCCTGTTTTTGAGGTACCTCCATTGTTCGAGCGCATATCTAGCGGAAAAGTTGCCCTGTGCCAGTGTACAAGTCATGTGCCGCACTATCAAAGGCGTAGGCTCGCGAACTTGGCTCTCTAAATGGATTTGTTTGCTCGCGCACTTGTGCAAGGCAATCAGTGTTAAAAGTAACGCATTACAAGTAACGCGGTAACTTGTAACGCGTCATTATTTTGGGGGACGTAAGAACCTGGTAGTTTAATCTTTAAGGACTAAATCATAATCAAAATACGTGTACACATTAATTACCTTCTGGCTCAGGAGCCTCAGGGAAGACAAGGGGATAAGGGAAGTGTTAAGTGATAGCTGATGATTAAATGAATCCACCTACCCCGGAGAATCGGGAGAAGTAGATGAGTGATGCGGCAACCAGTTTTTGTTCCCCATTTACTGTGATACTGTGGTGTTTGGTTGAGTTCACTCCATAAATGAACGCGGGCGTAAGTCGTCCACCAGGTCGCGTATTCTGATCTCCTGATTAAATGACAAGATGTAACAAACGTTCCTTATATGTTAGGGCAGGGGTCGGCAACCCACGGCCCGCGGGCCGCATGCGGCCCGCGAGGCAGTTTTAGCGGTCCCCGGCATGACCACAGAAAAGGACCCCCTCCCCCTCCCCCTGCAGCTTCCTCACACATATCCAAGAACCACGCGGCAGCTAGAGCCTCCCATGGGGTTAGCAGAAACAAGAAGCGCTCCCAATTGGCATTGTCCGGCATCCCCATGCTTGGGCAAAGAACGCCTTCACTTCCTTTTGCCTTATTTTCAACCCCCCCCCTCCCCCTACGCGACTTGCCGTCCGGCCCCTCCCGTGTCGACTTCATGACGACTCGGCCCTCAGCTGCGAAAGGTTGCAGGCCCCTGTGTTAGGATATCAGTATGAACGACGCTTTCACTTTATGGGCGGGTGGGCTCTTGTACCTTCTCCATCACTCGCACTTATGAACACCTTTCGTGCACCTGTACATCAACGGAGCCATGACTGAACTTCACGTTTTATTTTATTTTTTCCTGTTTAACGTATTTCATTTTCATCTTTATGACTGAGTGATTGCATTTCTAGACACCGTAGTTTTAGTGTCAGCAGTACAGGCTTCGTGTGGGTTTGTGTTCGCCCGTTCCAATGGCTCGGCGTCTCAGTAAAGAGGTCAACCGGTGGCAACTCTAATATCGCGTGTGTTTAAAGTATCTTATAACACAAGTTTGCTAAAGAACCAATGAAATATCTCTCGAAAAGTGTATTGATGTAGACGTTTGTGGCCACGTTTTCATATATACTATATTAATAACTGTCAAATAAAAATCCTGAAATTCAGAATATCGCAAAAGTAACGTTAATTAGCTTCGGGAAGTACGACGGGCATTTGAGTTGTAGGGTCTCCTAATATTTTTATCTGGATTATGAACGGTTAGAGGCCTAAGAAAGCTCTTAAAATGTTTGTAATATTATTGGGAGTAATTGAAAGCACAGTAACATTGTAATAAAGTAATCAAACAAGTGTGGTGCCACCTGGCCCCACCAATGGTTCAGGCACTAGAAATCGCGACGTTAACCTACGGAGAGCATAGTGCTGTTATTTGGTTTATTGAAATGCGTAGAATCAGGCAATATTTTAGCGTGATAACAGCATAAATGCTGGTTTCCCTTCATTAACTAACTGTCATACTCAAAGGAGAGATGAATGCCGCCTCTCAATCCCGAAACCAAACGCAGGTCGCAACGATGGGCGAACTGCATCTCCCGCCATTTAAGTTTCGCGTTACCGCCAGGCGGAGGAGACGGTGGTTGTTCTCGGGTAGCAAAGGCGTCATCTACAGCAAATGAATCATGTTGGGCACGACATTGACGGCTGCATCTTGCAGAAGACGTTATGGAGACAAAATGCATTCCCGCATTGGAAAACAAACAAACAAGAAGAGACGATAGGAGAAGGTCGCGGTCGTGATATTTCATCACGACAATAACATTGAAAAAGTGTTGCTCATATCGAGCAACACTTCTTCGAAATATCCTACACAATAGAAACTTTCAACTAATACCTCATGCTCCCGGATAAACTTACCCGCTAAATTTAGCGGGATAATGTTCTCCACTAAATGCGTAAAAATTCCCGAACAGGGTGCGATTTGTGTACTCTGTGTAGAGCAGAATGTGCAGCGCCTCTGCTGTCGCGGCAGGTAATTGGCAGAACGCGTCAAGGAGCCCATCATTTTCTTTTTGCAGATGCAGTATCACATCTCGACAGTCCTGGTGTCGTATGCCCTAGCCATAATTGTGTACCTGTGCGTCGAGTGTCCTTTCGCCGTCCTGGACAACCTCATGTTCGGCGGAATGAAGGCCAAATACGACGCCCAGGTCGCTGCTTCAAATCACCAGAACGGGCCCCAGGAACCGAACGAAGCTTCGCACGTTACAAACGTTGCGCTGAACAACGGCGCTCGCGGTCGCAGTGTCCACCTCAGAGACTCTGAACGCGAGAAAAACCTCGACGGATGCAGCGCAAAACAAGGCAGCGTTTCTCGCGCTGAACTGTGCCAGAACCAATTTAGTGCGAGTCAAAGCACGACTTACCAGGGTAACGTGAACGAGAGGTGTGCAAACAGTTCGACATTCATTTCCCACCTTTGAAGCCGAAAGCTGATATCCAGAGATGCATCATATATATCATATAACGAACTTTGCGCCAACAGGTCGAGTTAGTATCGCAAAAATAAAGAACGAAGAAAAGAGTGTTTCTTCAGATTTAAATCGTTTTTCAATTAGTATGTTCAGTTGTTTTTCGTTAAAAGTTTAAGGAGATGTCTGAAAATATTTTCAGATGCCTTTCGTTTCAATATACAGGCTGTTTCCGCGAAAGCTTTAAAAAAATCTCTGAAGGTATGCTGTTCGAGATGAGAGGAAACATTTTGCGGGAACGACCTACCAGCCATGGCGGACGTCAAGGATTGTAGAAAGCTTACTGATTATCGAGATGATTAACTAAAACTTACTAATTATTGTTTTAATTAGTGAATATAAACATGTGGTTCCACTGAGAAACCTCCTAAGCATTATCGTAAGCCACTAAATCAACTTTTTTTTTAATATATAAGGCAGGGACAGAATTTTACGTCGTTTTGAGAAAAAACGTTCAGTTTGGACGGGTTTCTATAGGTTTCGGTTTCTTATCAGAGCAGATATCTGCGCCCGTGGTCCAGCTCCCCGGTGGTCGCGGCACAAAGCCATTGTCTCGCCTCCCTGGTAGGATGGAGGGAATTCATGACGCACGTGCGTTGCGCGTCTCGGCCACTGGAGCGCAGAGATGCGCCTCGATAAGAAAGCGATACCTAGAAACGCATCCTAATTGGGCGTTTTTACGGAAAGCCGTAAAATGCTGCCATTGCTTAATATCTCTCTAAAAAGAGCTAATTTAGTGCTTTTCGATTCGGCTTAGCAAGTTTCTCAGTGGAACCATATGTTAATTTTCACCAATTAAAATTATTTAGTAAATTATCTTGCTAATAAGTATGTTTTTTTGTTGTTTTGTTTTGCAATCTATGACGTCCGGCAAGGCTGGTAGTTTGTTCCCGCAAATAGTTTTTTTCTTTGTTTTGTTTTATGTTGCACCGCATTTTTTAGGGATTTTCGAAAGCTTTCGTACAAACACATATGATATGTATATATATATATATATATATATATATATATATATATACGCCGCGAGCGCAGCTGACCAAGCCGGCAGCGCGCACGTGGCCTAACGGTTATCGCGCGTGCATTCCACGCAGAAAGCTAGGGTTTGATTCCTGGCCGCGGGGACGCATTTTTGTTGGCTCTGACGTAAGGTTCTGGTAAATTCGAGAACCGTTTTGCTTGTCCGAGGTCAGAATTTTCTAGACGCAGAACCTTCTACGCCGAATCTTCCAGAACCCCACACCTGTACGTAAGGGGCTCCGCGTTGCGAGCCGAAGTCAGTTTCGCCTCAGCGCTCGATCTTGCTGCTTCGCCGCCTTCGACGCCCGCGACGCTCTGTTGTTATCTTTCTTTTTCCTTTTATTTTTTGGGCACCCTGCCTGAGGAGGACTAATGGTTGCTTTTGCTCGCGCAAGAGTGCCAGCCCAGTGCAGTTAGTCCCCAGCTTTTTCGCACGGTGCCTCCGGTCACACGGTTGTTGCGTCCACGAAGAGTGTAGCGCCAAGGGGTCGGTGACGTCAGCATCGGTTCTATACGTGGCAACGTTATTAGATTACCTCAGTTGTGGAACTCCCGCGGAGGGGGTAACCCCCTCACTCACTTCAATCCGCCTGGGGTCGTTCGAAGTGCCATCCATCTTTTCGATTCATAACTGTGCGTTCCAAAGAGCACAGCTGAAGCGCCAAATGGCGATCACAACGCCGCCATTTCTCCCGCAGCGGTCACTCGAGGAACTGCACGTGACATCTATTTTGGCTTCAATCGGCCATTTTAGAGCCGAAACAGATACGGTGGACTGGGTTACAGGGGTGCCAACACCGTCTTTTAAAATGCGCCTAGGTCGGGACGCGCTACCTGAAATCCCCGCTGAGGCATGGTTGTCTAAAAACAATATTAATTGTGCTGCAAAACCTTGAAAACTAAAAATTTTAGAAAACATTACGCGCCCCCCATTTTGTACTAAACTCCAATAAAAGTTACTACAAAAGAGTTTTTTTCCGTTGGTTTTTACGTTTCTAGTGACGTTGGAACGAACGTATCCCGATTCAGTTACCAAAGCAGCCGTCCGGCGGCGCGTCGAGCGACTCCGGGCGAGTCGTGGTGAGTGAGGGGGTACTGTTCGTGCATGCAGCGTCTATGAACAGTTCCGTAAGTGAGTTAATCTAAAGATTTTAAAAAAACGGTCACATGTTTCACGTGATATGCAAAGATGTTCTCATGATTGAGTCACACGTAACGTAAGGTTGATTGAGCCTCCTGTCAGTAAGATTTCGGGCGTCCAGTTTTGATGCAAGCATTTATACTGAACTCTTAACTGAAAATCGTTAGACAAATTTAAAATTGCTCATCTGTCATTTCCAAGACCCACATTTGGCTTCAGAATCTTGAAAAAAATACGTTCTCAGATATGTGCGTGCTGTATCGAACACTTCGACAAAGGCAAATCCGAGATTTTGTAGATTTGAAAGCTTTAATTAGGCAGGCCAGCGGAAAGCTTAACAAAGCCGTTCGCTGCAAATGTACTCTTACACTTATTTTTGATTGGGGACCACCTGATTAGCGAACTGTATCTGGAAAGAATCTTGATCTTGTTGACTTACTACGCCTGATTATACCGGGTTTGTAACCAAACATACACCTTGCCCTGGAGTTTCTTGTGTGTGTGTGTGTGTGGGTGGGGGGGGGGCGGGGAGGGGGCATTTTGGTTGCGTGCTGGGGGCCGTAATATTGACTCGCGGGCTGCCTGTTGCCGACCTCTGCTTTAATTGATCACGTGCACACGCGCCTCCCCGTACATCCGGAACCTTTCCACGCCCGCCGCTTCACAGCAATGCATGGCGCGCGTAGGGACCTGGTCTCACTACCCCTCCTCTAGTTCACTGTATATTAGCTCTCGATTTAGAATGAAAATAACTTTTTCTACCGCGGGGGCGCGACAACGCCCCCTCCCCTAAAGCCCCCCCCTCCCCCCTCCCCTAAAGCCCCCTCTCCCAAAGCTCCTTAATGCGTTTGGGTTTGCAAGTAGCGTCAAAAAAATTGGGTTGTGGGGATATTTATACAGCGTGTAGTTGGTCAGCCATTTTTTAAAGTTCTGACGAGTCACTCGCTGTAGATGAGCAATTTAGCCAGTGCAGTACAACCGCTAGCCTGGGGTCTTTAACGTGCATCACGCAGTAGTGATACACGACCGCACGCCGGTACGACAAGTAGCGTCAAATACGCTACTGCACGAAGCCCATGTCTCGTGCGGCCCTTGGAAGCAAATGGCGGCGGGGCACTCGCCCGTGTCACGTGTCTTGCGCGCTCTCACAACATTGGTTGGCGGTACTTGTCCAGCTCGGAGCACGGGGAGCGAAAATTCGCGCTGCAGATCCCAGGGATCCTGGGTTCAATCCCCACCCCTGCGCGTTTCGATCTGGATGAGCATCGTACCGGCGTGCGGTCGTGTATCACTAATTCGTGATGCACGTTAAGACCCCAGGCTAGCGGTTGTACTGCACTGGCTAAACTTCTCATCTACAGCTGGGAGACACGTCGCCCGTTGAGGCAGAACAAGTTCTAGGCTGTAAAAACATACACACAACCCGATTTTTGGCAGTATTTGTTATTGCGAATTCAAGTGGTCAGTCGCCGGCGAGCCCTTGAAAAACGCGCCAGCGGCGCATTACGCGACCATCTCCACCCGAACACAAAGCGCCGTGAACTGGCGTTCTTATTGCCTGGGTCGCGATAAGCTTTGTTAGGTTTTTCCTAGATTAGTCTATGGTACAATGAGCACGTTGCATCCGCCAACAACATAAATTACGACTCTTTGAGATGTGTGTAAACACCTTCACAAATATTTTCAAAATATTAACATTACCACAGTCTGTACAGCTAACAGGATGTTAAATTACAAAATAAATGATGGGGCAGATGTATAAATCCGCGTGGTGCTGCCCACACACGGGTCAAATTTCAATATACTTTGTTTCGGATTTTCGATTAACTGTTCTCATTTTACAAGGATCCCAAGGAGGCTTGCCAGCGTCGCTTTCTATATTCTGTTTATTGTTATTACCTTTTTGGGAATCCTCAGTCTTCTGATTGTTTCCACCGCCTTGAAATTCTATTGCTTATTCAAGTATCGAACTGCGTCACTATGCATTTTTTTTGTCAGCCATGTAATAACTTTTTATTACAGAGTTGTAACACAAAGTGATGTATGATGCAGCCCATGTCTCAGAGCAAACTGACTTTGCGCATGCTCGACAAATTCTTGAAAAAATGTTAGCTTTCTTTAAAACACAAATTATATTTCCCTTCCTTGTTTTCGCTAGATTTTCTCAGAGCACGAATGGGTGTCTGTCTCGATGGCTTCGTTTGCCACACGAACGCGCAATTTGCCGCTTTCAGCGGACGTTGTTTCGTTTGGTTCCCTTTCCCCATTCGGACGTGACGATACCGGATACAGTCTGGCAGACAAGTTGCCGGTCCTCTTGGAGCTGGGGCAAAAATTGTACCGGTAAATTGCCGGCACACTCCCGAGAAGCGCCACCCGATTGGCTCGCACCGCCAGCCTTTGACCACGCGAACGCCCTTGCCGAATATATGGCAAAATATTTTGTCAAGAAGTGACCACTCGAATTATCCATAAAAAATGCCAAGCGCCATTTTTATCCAGGGGCTTTAACCCCTCCGAGTACTGAAGAACCACCCTGAACAACTATTTTTGCCACCGTGATTGAAACTGAGTGCTAATTCACTCACATAAAACAACTGTACTGTGCTAAATTAAGTACTTTTGGCTTACGAAAAAAAATTAGTCGTTAGTTGTTTATACAGCAGCAGTTTGGTCTGCCAGAACATGGCGACATTGTTACACACTGTAGAAAAGCAATTTAGCCAGTGCAGTACGACTACTAGCCTGGGGTTTTTAACGTGCACCACGCAGTAGTGACACACGACCGCACGCCGGTACGATGCTCATCCAGATCGAAACAGGCAAGGGTGGTGTTTGAACCCAGGAACCCTGGGTTCTGCAGCGCGAGCTTTCGCTCCACGTGCTCCGAGCTGGTGTGCGCTAGCCCACTCGGCCACCGATCCCCCTTTGGCTAACCAAAAGTAGATGCTTCTTTATAACAATGTGTTTCATGAGAAGACGAAGTATTTTGCGTAAGTCGCTGCAGGCAGACGGCCTCAATCCATGTAGCTCCAACCATGTCCTCACGAATGTTTCTCACCACCCTGGCTGCGCTCCTAAGGTCACTGCATTCGTGCGGCAGAGCCTGTTACTGTGGGGCGCATGGTGGCGCTCGCAACCAAACCAAACGTAAACCAGATCATAGCCTCCTCCATACAGACAAAACCTGGCAGTTCGATGACGGAGCCATAGAGTGCCCGGTCGCAGATTTGGAGCGCGAGGATCGGGTAGCACAGAGCCTTTCTCGGGGAGTCTAGCTATTCAGCGCACAGCTTTTGAGCAGCGAGGACCAGAAACATGGTTTACAAAGCCGACGAGAAAAGAAGCGGTAGCCTAAGGAACGCGAGAGGCACGAGCGTACATTCCATCACTCGCGACAAGTGTGTTTCGGCGTCCGGCCGCAGCGGGGCGCCCGTTACATTGTAAAGGATGCGATGGCCATTGGGGGAGGCAGAATTATCTTAATAATGGGGGATTTTAACGGACATATCGCAGAATTAGACGGGTGGGAGGACAGCAATGGGCGGCGACTCCTAAAGATAGCTGAAGAGTTGCAACTCGAGGTGGTTAATCTACGACCAACATGCGAAGGCAAGTACACATGGTGCGCACGAGGAAGTAAAACCTGCATTGACTATGCTCTGGTATCTCACGAGCTCGGAAAAAATATTACACAAGTACATATCGATGAAGAAGGCGATCACAGTATTGGTAGCGATCATAATCGTTTGAGGCTGGACTTCAGCAAAGCCACCTGGAGAAAAACAAAAAAGCGGTACGAGATCTCCAGGCGATCATACTTGAGTGAGCGGGCAGTTGAGAGTGTAATGAAGAGTTTTGAAAAAAGCGACAGTCGAGCGACACACACCAAAAATATTAATGGGACGTAGACACCGTAAGAGATGGTGGGACGTTGAAGTCAAGTCCGCCATTCATGCCCACCAAGAAGCTAACAGGTGTCATCGATTGGCACTCCGCTCTGGGCTCGAAGAAGGGATTGATGAGAAATGGGAGGTGTATCAGATTCGCAAGAGATATGCTAAACAACTCATCCAGCAGAAGATAACAACTGCAGATCTGGCGACCGTCCAAGATATCCGGTGCAGCGGCAAATACGCACCGAGGAAGTTTTGGGCCTGCCTTGGGTCCTTAGATGGAAGAAACCAGGAAAACACTATTGTCGACGAGGTCACTGGGGAGGTACCTAACGACTTTGGCACCCACTTGACGAACTACCTAAAGGAGACCTTTGTCTCCGAAGAGCCAGCAGCTCCCCAACTAGACTGGCCGACGACACACACAGAAGAACATTCGCAAGAAGAGGTCATAGGCTGGGTGACAATTATTCGAGCACTGACGCACCAGAAGACATCTACCTCCCAGGGTCTAGACGGGATCCCAGCCTCTTGTCTCAAATCCATGGGAAAAGACTCCATGAAACAACTGGCAGCGATCTTCAGTGTAATCTTCTGCGGTGCAGAGCCTGTGCCACAAGACTGGCGACTTGGTCGGGTTGTCCTGATCCCAAAGAAGGGTGGAAACCGAAAACACCTTCGGGACTATCGGCCACTAACAGTGACTTCCACGATATACCGAGTCTTCGCGCGTATCGTGAAAGAAAATATGGCGACATGGGCAGAGGGGAATGGGGTGCTCACAGAGCTCCAGGGTGGCTTCCGTCGGGATCGCCGACTGGAAGATAACCTCTTTACTGTCACCCAATGCATTGAGGTTGCGCGTAAAGAAGAAATAAGTCTGCTGTGCTGCTTTCTTGATATCGCCAAGGCCTATGACAGTGTGCCTCATGACCTACTGATTCTGTACCTAGAAGAGCTTGGTCTTCCGCACCAGTAGTTAACGCTCATCCGATGTCTGTATTCTGGCAACACAGTGAAAACGGAGCTAAATGGTACCAATTCAGAAGAAGTGACGGTGACAAGGGGTCTCCGACAAGGCTGTCCGCTTTCACAGCTCTTGTACATCCTCTATGTGTCGGGACTGGAGAGGCGCCTGGTTCAGTCTGGAATCGGGTTCTCATTGGTGCATTTAGAGGAAGGCGAGGAGGTAAATTGGGTACTGCCGGGCCTTACATTTTCGGACGACATTGTACTGATGGCGGAGACTGCAGAAGACTTACAGAAACTGTTATACATTTGCGATGAGGAGGCGGATGCGCGAGGCCTTCGCTTTAACGACAAAAAGTCGGCAGTGATGCAGCTGGTTGGAACTCAAGAAGCCTAATTTAGATAACTGCGTGCTGAATGGCGAAAAAATCTCCGAGCAAGACACTTACAGGTACCTCGGTATTACACTCACCAATAAGCAAGAGTACTTGGCCGAGTACCATCTACATCTCCGACAGGCAGCTACACGAGGCACCAACGTTCTTCGCAAACGAAATTTATGGAGCTGCAACCGGTTTCTTGTTACACGAGAACTCTGGAAAGCGGCCATAGTACCGGGACTGACTTTTGCCAACGCCGTTATCTTCGTACCCAGAGATGTGCGGGAGATCTTGGAGCACCGTCAGCGAGACGTCGGGAGGCAGGCCGTAGGATGCCATGGTATGGTGGCCATCGAAGCTGTCCAAGGAGACCTCGGGTGGTCATCCTTCGAAGCCAGAGAAGCGACGAGCAAGATCGGTTACTACGGGCGGCTGCGATTCATGGACCGAAATCGGTGGGCAAAGCGACTCTTTGCATAGATCCACCTTACAAGTATACAGACAAGATGGAGGAAGCGGCTATTGGCGACGTGAGCGGTCGAAAGCGTCGCTGTGATCGGTCCTCCACGATAGGCCGAATGCTGACTATGACGTCAGCAAAGGATTTCCAATCGACGGAAATAAAGGGAATAAAAGAACTTCAATTTTGACGGTGTTGGCAGTGTTGGTTTGAGAGTGCTACGATTTCAAGCTTCCACCATGCTCTTTACAAACACCTTCAAGCTTGTTGTTCACAAGGTAATGACGTCACGAAAGGTAACCATAGGAGGGCGCCACCAAAACATCTCGCCACCAATATCAACTGGAAAAAAAATTTGGTTTCTTCACAGTGCCCGTGAGTGCCAATAGACCATTTGCTGTCTTACCCAAGCATCAAGGAGAATGCAGGGATTGGTGTTCCACGCGCCGCACGTGCTGGCCTCAGCAGTAGTAAATTTTCTAAAGCAAATACCTAAAACAAATGGCATCTTGCACGCGCGTTCGTCAATGCTTTCGTTTGGTTATTTACTTCCAATCTTTTATACAGGAAAGGCGTGCGCGTGTGGCGCGTGGAACGCCAATCCCTGCATTCTCCTTGATGCTTGGGTAAGACAGCAAATGGTCTATACAGGCACAAAGTGGGAAACGGAGGTGCGGAAGAGAGTGCGTGAGGAGGAGGCCCTACAGTGGGCAGAGGCAGCCAAGAGCAAGTCAAAGCTACGGGTGTACAACCTCAGCAAGAACACAATATCAACGGAGACTCAGTTATATGATAACAGCCTGGGCAGCCGCTTGCTTTTTGAGGCACGTGCAGGATGGCTGAGAACGCTAGTGTACCAACAGAAATATAATCGGATGGTTGAAACAACAACATGCCGGGCTTGTGGAGAAGCGGATGAAACCATCGAACACATCGTCCTCTCATGCACAAGCCTGCAACCAAGGCATCCGGTGCAGTGGTATTACGCTCCTGAAAACGTAAAGACACCTGGCCAGGCCCTTCCACAAGCCCAATTGCTGGCGGAAGCACTCGGCTTCCAATCACCTGCCACGGCGTCAGTGTTGAACGTGTTTCTAGATAGAGATGCTGCTGCTATCCCTCGAAGTGAGGTTGAAACGCGCGCCGCAGCGTCCACGAAGCCGTTTCGACGGAGCTGGGAAATAACCGAAAGAACGAAATGGAGACTGGAGGACTGGTGGTGAAGGACAAAAGCAAAGTGAACGCGAAGAACAAGGAGAAAGTGAAAAAAATAAGTGTTTTTTTCGTCTAATATTTTTTTTTCTTTTTTGGCTAGGTACGAACGTGGTTCAGAACCGTTCGTTACAAAGGGAACAGCTGCAAGATCATCATCATCATCATCATCATCATCATTGTAGACTCTTGTCTGCCAAAATTGGGTTGTGGGGATATTTATACAGCGTGTAGTTGGTCAGCCATTTAATGTTGCGACGAGTCATTCGCTGTAGATGAGCAATTTAGCCAGTGCAGTACAACCGCTAGCCTGGGGCCTTTAACGTGCACCACGCAGTAGTGATACACGACCGCACGCCGGTACGATGCTCATCCAGATCGAAACGGGCAGGGGTGGGGATTGAACCAAGGATCCCTGGGTTCTGCAGCGCGAGCTTTCGCTCCACGTGCTCCGAGCTGGTGTGCGCTAGTCTTGTCTGCCACTGACCGCACGCCGCACGCGTGACGATCTGCCAGGCTTTGCCAGAATAGTGGAGGCTATGACCATACAAGGGAATAGCCGCGAATTATCATCATCACAATTATCATCGGTCTACGGAATTTAAAAGCAGTGCAAAATGTGCCCCCACCTTTCGCCGCAAGAGTGCTATTTTAAGAACCGGACGACTCCAAGCTTCCATAGTGCCTTTAACACATACCATCGAACTAGTTGCCCGCTACTGCACTTCACTTCACGGGTGGGAACCATAAGAAGGTGCCATCGAAACATCTCGTGTAATACTTGCTTTACGGGCACGTTTAAAGACTTCAGAACGAACTCATCTGCAGAATCAATGAATCAGTTTGCGATATCGGTTCTGCGCGTACCCTTCTGCGTGCTCAAAAGAAATTTACTGCTTTCTCCGTGCAGTATATTAGTCATTAGGATGCCGTTTCAAAATATAAAATTAAACCAGTGTTTCTAAGGAAATGTAATTGAGGGCTCACTCACACAGGCGGTGCGGGCCTTATGCGCTGCCATTGTTTTGCAGCCACAAGAGCAAATTTGTCGTATTTTCGTCCATTTGCACGGCCCAGAGGATCTGTGCAGTTCCATGTTCTGTAAAGCTGAGTCCGGAGGTTCCGTGGCGCCTTGTCGTTCTCGAACGCAGAGCAAAAGCAGTATGACCTCTACGCAGAGTTACGCTTTGAGACAACTAAATTTTATGAGTTCGGTAAAACAAAACAAAAATCATCAGTCAGTGGTTCAGTGTAGCAACGTTGAACAGTGCGCCGAAACCCATGACGGCGCCCAGCGAAAGAGCAACCTTGCAAGTGGGCACTGTTTCCAGGTATTCGCTACTTTCAGCTAGGGTGCCTCAATGTCCTTCTGTTTAGGGTGATGCCACCCTTTGTATACTTCGTCTCACCCTAGCATGGACTAACCGCGAAGGCTGTGCTAACGCGAGCGGCCAGCCTTGACAGCCTTGACTAGAGCACTTGCTGCACGAGCGCTCGTGCAGCCGCCGCGGCTTCATTCAAAGCGACTAGCTCGCGCTTTTAGCACGCGCGGCTAACAATAGTCCATACTAAGGTGAGACGAAGTATAGTACCCGATGCCGACAGCACGCGCTCACGGGGAAAATACAAAGAAATCGACGAAAACAAAATGTCGCTACAGCACAGCCAGCGCCACAGACGCGTGTAGGGACACGCTCTTTCACGCGCTTCTGAACAGAAAAGGAAAATAAAAGTGTGGGACAAAATGGCCGGATGACTCCACCCTAAGCAAAGCGCACATGAAGGCACCCTACTTTCAGCTATGGTGGTACTGCGGTGTGAGACTCGCGCTCCTTAGCTCCTGGATGATAGGCTTCAGAATAAAGGTGCTTGACATCACCTTCCTGGTGTTAAAAAATAAAGTAAGGCTCCAATAGAGCTCGTATATAGCAAAACTAGAATTACTTACACGTCGTAGACCCAGCCTTGTACTCCTGTTCAACGACGATCATCCAGATGACAGCCATTCTGATGGGCACCAGTGCTAATAGAAACACAGAACCAGAACAATTGTTTGGACAAAAACTGGTTTTCTATAATTATAACACAAAAAGAAATGTTTTCATCATATATTTCTATAAAATACCGCACCGAAGCAACTTTTTACATTAGCAGATCTTCGTCGTAGGGCTGGTTTATTGTTAATAACAAGGTGTTTTTTTTTAACTAGGGAAAAGAAAAAAAAGCAGCGCCATGGTACGAAAATTTTTGTCAGCTATCAACTGGTTCGTGATTTTCTAAAGAACCACCCCCATACTGACTGCTGATAAATTTAACTTCATATTTATGGAGTGAATGAGCAACGAAGATTTCTGTACCACGACGCTCAAACAACTAGCTAAACAAGTATTGGTTCATACGTTAAAACTGCTAACAAAAGATATCAACGAGCGTTCGCCTAATTGGGGAGACCGTACGTCACTATGCCCTGTTCCCTTTCGTGAATCCATTTGGTCGCAATCCACTTGGAACCCGTAAGAACCGGACATCCCATGTGGAAAGTTCGCACGTCTCCGAACCTCCTCTGGTTCCAGAAGCTCTCGTTGACGATCGGACCGTCGTAAGGCTTCAAGTTGTACCAGAACAAAGCTGTGCCGAGTGTGGGCTTCACCGCCAGCTTCATATTGATGAAAGCCGTCGCACCCCCGCCGGCCACGTCGGCAAGGTACATGAGCATTGTTGCCAGTCGGTTGCCAGAGAATTTATAAACCTCGCCCATGGCTTCGCCAAAGCCGGCGTAATCCGGGTGTGGGACGTAGTGGCCGCCCAGACCGTAGTTGGCAACCTGGTACATCTCGGATGACATCAGCGTGAGTCCCGTGGCCAGGGCGATTCGCCGGGAAACTTTGCCAAGTAGAGGGTGCAGGTCATCGGACAACCAGGCGACCTGGAAAACGAAACACCGAAAGGCAGGGTCAGAGGGTTTGCGAGAGATAGGTGAGTGCACACACCTAATGAGACAAGGCTTATCCGCTCTTGCGCGTGCGCTATAGATTGTGTCTACTCGGAAAGAGGCGGCGCCACCCAACGGAAAAGACGTGAAGGAGGGAAGCGGGGAGCTACCGCCTAGCGAATCGTGCAACGAAAACTGGAGCGTCCTGGAGGCTGAAAAGTGAAACAGACGAAATGGGGTTAAATGCGCGAAGCTCCTACAGCGGATATCCACAATTTTATTATTAGTAATTGCGTTTCATCACTATCCCATACTTGTTCCATATATATTTATGAAATAGAAGCACTAAATGGCATGCTACTTGCTGATTCCATAGCTTCTAATATGACTGACTGTATGGCCGCAAATCTCGACATGGTCAAAGAAAAAAGAAAAAGAAAATCATCTCGTTACAGCAAGACCGGAAAAGGGACATCCTGTAATAAGACTGCGGAATTTTTGTGCGCTTGTGTGAACTGGCAACTACAGCATGACCCAACGGATCTAGCTCGCATTAATTCAGTCGCAAATCGCCAAGATAATTTTTGAATGCTGCGACTCCGTGAATACCCATAAACGTTAGTCTAGGTGACGGATCTGTGATGTAAAAACATTTGCCTTGATATTTTTTCTTCTCATTGTGGAGTGGCCGGAGTTCGTTCTACGGCACCTAATACATCGATCCACAATGCATCAATATATCTTTTTCTGTTTTTCGAGGCACCGATTGCCTAAGAGACATTTATGAATTATGTAAACATTTACCAAAGACTCAATTCAAATTTCAGCCCTTTCGAAGCTAAAGACACAAACTGTTTTTTCCTGTTAACTATTTAGGCATTTGATTGGGCAAGAGAGCTCACTAACGAATCTGGAACATCCAGTTTACCTCATAGCAACTGGGAGTGTTAAACGCTGCAATCTACAGAGGGAATTCGGCGAACGACCTGGCTGGTCGTATGTTTGAATTGTAGTCATTAAATCTTCGAGGGTGTTTTTTTATTTTTTTTCGAAAAAGTCGGGAATTAAGATATTTCAGAGTGGGGACGAGAGAGCAAAGTCCAAACTATTTTTTTTACTACTTGTTTAGTTATCGTTAAGTCAAACGTACTTAGGGTGTCGAGAGTCACCAGAGCGCATACACTTTTTAAGAACAAATATTGACTGGAAATTATAATGACCTAGATGTCGTGTTGTAGGCGCTGCCGAAAAAAGTAACGAAATACGTTACTGCTTACATGCAAAGAAAGGGAACGCGTTATCGACATACGTTACCTGAAAATAAAAGGAACGTGTTACCGTTACCGACAAAATGTAATGCACGTTACTTTTGCGTTACGTTTTAATTATGAATTAACTCGTTTTATTGTGTTGACGCTACAGGTATACATAAGCGCCATATTTCAAGAAAAAGTATGGCCATCCAGAAACTGAACGTGATTACCTTATATTTTTTTGCGGTGCCACCTAAATAGTCACAAGAAAAAAGCACAAAAAGAAAACACGTAAAAACCCCGAAAATGTATATGGCTTAAAGTCTAGAAACACGAAAAGAAAAAAAAAATCAAGTGTAGTTATTTTAAGTCATGCCAAGATAACGTAACGAGTAACGTAAATATACGTTACACGTTACTTGCAAAGAAGTAACGTGAGTACGTTACCGAAGTTACCGTTTTGAAAAAAGAAACGAGTACGTTACAACTTTACCGGAAAAAGTGACGCGTTAGCGGTAATGCCGTTACTTGTAACGCGTTGCCGCCAACACTAACTAGACGGCATTTCTCTACACAAACCCGTGGACATCTGGGCAGCAAACTTAACAAAAAAAAATGAAAAAAATCGTCAAATAATATTTTTTTTTCGTTTTTATCAATAATTTTTGCACAATATTTTTTTTTCTAAGCGAGCGAGTATTTATGGTGTTATTGCGGGCATTACATTTGTGTGTCAAGTAAGAGAAACGTGTGACATATGTCGAATGACTGCTCTACTTGCGCGACAATGATGGAGTCTCTTTCTACACACGCGTTCACATCGAGGCACCCTACGAGGAACTCCGCAAAAGAGCCACCACGACGGAGTGGTAACAAGCGTTATTTCGAACGTTACGTGAAACGTTTTGGACAATTCCAACTTATGAAGACAACCGAAACCAAACGATCAGTCAACACCATCGTCACACATGTTTGTTTCTCTTTTAAGAATTGCGAGGACGACTAAATTGAAGTTGTATTATTCGCGAATTTGATGGCGTTTTTCTTGCACGTATAGTCTACTAGGGCTTTTAAAACAATTCAAGGACAGCCAGGATAGAGTGTGAACATCCATGAGGAGTCTAATGGCGTACTTCCCCGTTCGGTGACGTGCCCAAAATTACTCATTTGTTTACCTTGTTGGTCCGCCGGAGGCTGAAACCTCCCTCTGGGGGCCCTCCCAGGTAGACTCTTGCACGAGAAAGATTCTCTTGTGAAATATTTCGAAAGATTTCACATTCTCTAGCATTTAAAAAGTCGGGAAAGACGACGATTCTAGGATCTTCGGAGAGCACTTCAATTTTGAAGGGCTGCAACACAAGGAAAGGGTGACCGCCAATGGTTGAGATCTTGCACAACAGCTTGCTTTGACGAGGCCTCACATCGCCATCCGCAACACACATGGACATGTACTCAGCGGACTCTTTCGCTGCATTCGTCGATAGGTTAACGCGCTCGAGGAGAATCGTTATGGCCTGTTGGAAGTTCGATGTAAGAGCTCCTTCAGAACGAGCTTGGTGCAAGGCGGCCAAGGCCCAAGCGTTCAGGTTTTCGGAGTCTCCCTGGGCAGCGCAACCCTCTGCGAGCTCCTTCAGGTCATCAGCGTCCAGATCCGGAAGTTTGGCCGAACGCAACCTTCGCATTTGGTCCACTGATAAGTTGTAAGTTTCCCGAAGTCGGCATACACCCAGTGCTGCTCCTATGAGGTCACTTTTCGTGGGCCACCAGTCTTTAAGCGGGGAGTAGGAGAACGCGTCGTGAAGGTTTCTCGTCAGCCTGGCACTAGCCAGCTTTGCTGCCTGGTTGCATAGTGACATTATTTTCCAGTACTCCAATGGTTCAGTTTTAAAGGAGTCATGGGCTATGGGGACTTGCTCGTTTAGTCGAAGGACGTCCTCTTCAAGGCGGTCCAAGCGATGCCTTTCCAGGGAAAGGAAGTAATGGAGGTCCTCACTGATTAACGTTTCCGTGTCCAGAGCAAACCTGAGTTCACGGGTCGACGTGAAGAAGTCTGAAATTCCCCTGACCGTACAATGGTCCAGAAAGATTAGTATTACGGGCAAAGTAGACCTGATGCTAACACTGTCCATCGTGGTTTTCTTCTTTCTTTGATACCTCTTAACATGAAACAATATGTTCTAATGCATGATCACGTTCAGAAGCTAAAAAGAAAAAAAAAGTTCGGAAACAACAACAATAATTTTCAGTGCGCGCTGCACTCAACTCACCTTAGTACGTGTGGGCAGCTTATAAGGAACACTAACACCCCACGAAAATTGTTTTTCTTAATTTTTTATTAGGCGATTAATTTTGGTGTAAGTAGACTGACTGCCCAATCAATATATTGCTACAGCGTCATGTAGAATTGTAAAAACGTAAAACAAAAAAAAAAACACAAGTGCTTGAAACCGAGACCGAAACTGGACTGGGGAGGAAGAAGAAATGTAGAGAAGGAGAGAGTTACCGAAAGGCACGTGGCTACACCCGACCGCGTTAATTCTTTTTCTTTTCGCTTCGTTTTTTTCGGCCTTGCGAAGCAGACGAAAAACACGCACGTCGCATGTAGCACGAAAGACACAAAAGTCAAGCACTTCGTGCTTGACGTTTACGCGTCTTTCAAGCTATTACCAACTCGTGTTCGTAAGGCGAGCGATATCATCAGACAGGAGAAGGGTGCGACGACTCGGTGACGTCTTCGTGCGAATCAACTTAATGACCGGCTGCATCGTACGGAATAAATCGCAATTGTTTTTATCGCTAAAAAATATTATCTTTTGAAACTAGACAGATTCGTTGGTACCGCGAAAAACAGTTCAGAAGCACAAGTCTCACGCCTGTCGTCCGCTGCCATCGCTTAGTCGGCTTCGTTCAGCCGTCAAGCCATGCATGTTGCAAATTACGCAGCCACGATACAACGCCCACGATACAACACAGACACCCACGATACAAAGCCACGTTGCAAATTATGCACAGAATGCACACAGTGCTTCCGGTTCTTTGTTCAACCTGTATTTCTTCAATCAAGGAATTTGCAAATTTTTAGAAGAAAAAAACTTGAACTCATATTTTTTTTATATTTTTAACATTGAGTGTGTGCCTTCGATGTCCCAAGACCTTGATTAAACTTGGCATTTGTGTCTAAACCATAGAGAACGGCACGTGACTACGGAGAAGATTATGAGCGCGACTCGAAATGGCAAGTTCTCGATCGGCGGTTTTTGGGCAAAAAGAAAGCGATTTCGTGTCGCAAATTGTGTTCTGGGTAGTTGGGCTTTCATATGTCATGTACAAATGAAAACCTTGGCGAGCATAAATACCCTGTCAGTGTCGCTTTGACTTGCGCCCCCGCTACACGAGCGTTAGTGGAACCGTGGCGCAATCAAATGCAAAAAGCTCGAGCTTACACATTCGCTATAGACCATGTTAAGACGTGGTTAAGACAAAGTATAACAAGACAAATTTTCAAGTGATGTGACCTTGAAACTGGAGTCAGCAAGACGAATGACGCTGGCTTCCGTGGGATTTCGTTGGGATTTGTGAGGGATACCCGGTGAACGTTCTTCGCCGTTTGCCGCCCCCTGCCCCCACGGTGTTCGCGCTGTATATACGATTAACTAAACGCCGATTTTACGCTCGGTTTGTTTTTGTTATGACCATTAAGTGTAAGTAAAATGGCGCACATGGGAGAGGAAGTGTCTCAATCACTCCTATCTCTTCCACTTTTACTTTTCCCATGTTTCGAGTAGCTTGGCGGGTATTTTCCACCAGGATGCCTACTGTGTTTTCGTTATCAGCTCCAGTTTGGTGTTAACGTGTCCCCGAAAACGACAAAAAAGAAGGAACTAATGTGTTTGAGATAGACCCATGGTGCGCCGCGCAATATAGTTTTTTATGACCTAGTCTCCCCTATGGTGAAGAAACAACTAACGATGCTCGACGACACGCCACGATATTTATTTAGAGACATGTTTGTTGCTACAAACAAGAGGCTCCATCCTAGAAGTACTCTAGCGCAACCATAGAGGAGACAGCAAGCTGACAATTCAAACTTACGATGGGCCAGCTGAACAAAGAAACCACGCATAAAAACACCATTCACACTGCTGGACTAACAACTGTTTAATGCTCTTCCTTTTCTTTTCCTCTTTGCGAGTGATTGGTAACTTCTTTTCTTTTTATCCCGTAATTCATCATTTCTTTTTCTTTTTCTTTTTCTTTAGGTCACTTTTCGATTTTTTGCTTTACTGGTTTTTTGGCGTTTCCTCATCCTTTTTTAGGGGTGAGGCTGGCGCATTCTTCTTTCTTTTATCCTTGCCCGGACACCGTGGCTCCCCGCAGGAACGCTTCCTCCTTGTGGTCGAGTGCAACTGAAGGGGCACTAACACAGTCCTCTCCGTTGTCCTTGATGGCTAGGGCCTCTAGCAATTCACGGGCGAGTTGGTTTCTGTGTTTTCCCACAATGCTAACTTCGTGTAGTTTTGCCTGACATTCGCATGTACGGCAGTGAGCTGCTAGGTGTCCGGCTGCTGTTAAGGCTCTTAAAGATGCGGCATGCTCTCTTGTTCTATCGTTAATACAACGTCCTGTTTGGCCTATATAACATCTCCCACATGTCATGGGAATCTTATATATGACCTCTTTTTGGCATTGGGCATACTTGGTCTTGTGTGCCACGTCACATTGATTTTCGTTTGTGTTTTGTTCTTTGTTGATTTTCCCACACATGGAAGAAGCCTTGTTTGGCGCGGAACATACGACGTGTACCCCTTGCCGGCTCGCTATCTTCTTTAGCTTGTGGGTAATGCCATGAAGATATGGCACCACCACTATGGGGCTTCCAGGTTTCTTTTTTGGTTGTTGTACGTCTCCCGGACCGCGCTTCAAGTTCTTGCAAATCTTTTCAAGGAGGAAGTTCTTGCAAATCAATCAAGGAGGAAGCGTTCCTGCGGGGAGCCACGGTGTCCGGGCAAGGATAAAAGAAAGAAGAATGCGCCAGCCTCACCCCTAAAAAAGGCTGAGGAAACGCCAAAAAACCAGTAAAGCAAAAAATCGAAAAGTGACCTAAAGAAAAAGAAAAAGAAAAGAAATTATGAATTACGGGATAAAAAGAAAAAGAAGTTATCAATCACTCGCAAAGAGGAAAAGAAAAGGAAGAGCATTAAACAGTTGTTAGTCCAGCAGTGTGAATGGTGTTTTTATGCGTGGTTTCTTTGTTCAGCTGGCCCAACGTAAGAATGACCCAACTAGCTCAGCTTAAGCCCGTGACATGACAATTCAATGTTGTCGAAACGATAGTTTAACATGCTGGGTCCAAGGATTATACTTTAAAAACTTTCGCGCGAAATATTTTGCTTGTATTCCGCAGAATGCGAAATCTTGATTACTGGTTATCTTCTAATCGGGCAAATCGTACTGAACGCAGCCATGACCTCCCTCCCAGAACAATTTGGTCACGATCCACTTGGACCCTGTAAGGATAGGACATCCCGTGTGGTAGATTTTCTCGTCTTCCACTCTCTTCTGCTTCCAGAAGCCCTCCTTGAAAATTGGACCCTCGTACGGTTTCAGATTGTACCTGAGGAGAGCGGTACCGATGGTGGGCTTAAACGCCACTCGCAGCCTGACGAACGCCGTCGCACCGCCGCCGGAGACGTCGGAGAGGTACATGAGCATTGTTGCCAAGTGCATAGTAGTCCGTCCACATGCTGTGCGTAATGGCTGCCCAAACCGTAGTTCACCACTTGGTACAGTTCAGAAGATTCCAGGGACAGTCTCGTATCTAGGGAAATTCGCCGGGAAAGTTTGTTGATTGTCAAATGCACGTCCTCATCCATCGAGGCAACCTATGCAACACACTAACTGAATTATTCCTTTAACATGAAGCGGCAGTCGCCAGCCGAAAAGTTTTGCCCGCTAAACTGTGATTTTAAATTCTTAATAATGTTTTGATTTATTTAAATTTCCACATAAACAACTCTCTGAAAACTCCTAATAAACTTAACGAACCTCATTACACAAGGTAACCCGTCCTGACTGCAAAGAAAGCCCATTATCGAGATAATCGCGAACAGAAACTAAATATAGTAAGGTTGCAGGCGAGCTGGTGAATGTTTCTGTTCCTTTTGCGTTTGTATATTTTTCTTGTTCCCCAGTATAAGGTTAGGCAACGAAAGTCACTAGCGCACGCTATGTGGATTCTCAACCGGACGCACTTATAGAAGTGAGTGCCCGTAGAGAATAAATAAGCTAAAAAAAAAAACGGCTGGCCAACAACGGATGACATCTTGCAGAGAAGCTTGCCTCCTGTATGTCTGACATCCCCTTTCGCTTGGCACATCGACGAAAGGGAAGACACTTCCTTGTGCAAAACGATTGACGAGTGTTCATTGCAAAGGAAAGCCTCAATATTCGCTGGTATTCAGCCACTAAAACACCGTCCAACCGCGCTGGACGCAAGGCTGGCATCGCCCCTTGCACTACTGTTTTCCGCGTCTCCTTTGCGAGTGCCAACCATCCTAATCTTAGGCCACCTGCTCCCACGGCCAGACTCGACGAAGAACGCAGGTCTATGATTCGGACCACTGCATTCGGTCCACTGTAAACGCCGGAGGCGGCACCTCAAAGGTCGCTTTTTGTGGGCCACCGGTCCGCAGGACGTCAGTACAAGAGCGCGCTGTAGAGGTTGCCCGACAATCCTGCACTGAAGAATTTTGTTGCCTGAGTGAACGTCTTCCGGTACCCTAGAGCCTAGAGGGTCAGATTCCAGGAGGTTGCGGTCCTCGGATATCAGTGCGTCGAGTTGCAGGATGGCTGATTCCATGCGGTTTACTCGATGCGTTTCACGAGAAACAAAATAACGAAGGTCCTCGGTTATAAGCGCTTCAGTGTCTAGAAGGAGTTAGAGCTCCTCCGTATAGGTGAATAGGTTCGGAGTGGCGTAGAGTCCCATCGGCTGCACACCAATAAAAATAGGAACTGCGATCCTTCCGAGGCGAACACAACGAACACGATCCATAGTGACCTTCTTCTACTACTGAAAACAAAGTCTGCGTGACCAAAGCCGAAAAGCATCCAGAACACGCGAGTTGCAAACCAACAGTCCTTTCTCATAAGAGCATTGCCAGCTTCGTTTGTGGCATGAAAGGTAAGGGGAAAATATTCATTTACTCATTTTTGCCACGTTCTACCTTCGCAGTCAATATTCGTTTTTAATGTCATTATATTCAACTATTTGATATTACGTATGTCGTCTATACCCTTATCACCTGTCAGATGCATAAGCATCGCTCTAACTATGAAGCCGACACAACACACTTGTCTGGATGACTCCATAAGCTGTTTCAGTTGGCTCAAAGCTCGTGAAATATTCCAGCTCTATACTCCGTTTCACCTTATGTTGTACCGCAGCGAAGGCTAGAAGCGCGAGCGCATAGCGTTGACAGCTGCCCTTGGTGCAGGAGAGCTTGTGCCGCCGAGATGTGCCCTAGAGCAAGACACTAATACCCCTGTCAGACAGGCTAGTCCATAATTAGTGTGAGGAGTGGGAACACACCAATTCTTGCCATGTCGATTTACGTACGAAAAATTTGTGCTTACCAAAACTGACAATAGAGGAAGAAATAAATAATCAATGTTTTATCCCAGTATTATATACTGCCATCAAACGATAGTTTCATGCCACTATTTAATATGTGCATGCTGTATAAATGATTAATTGTAATTTCTTTGTGTTTTTTGTTTTAGATCTTCAGACAAAAATAAGCATTTTCGACAGTAAAACAATTTTTGTTAAAAGCAGTGGTGTTTCGATTTGTCGTAACGCCCCAAATTAGATAGCATTAAACGTAGTGCGTGTAGATCAAGGAATAGTATAAAAGCAACTTCAGTCTCACTGGAAACATATAACGGGTTGTGGATATAATTTAAAACCCGCTTCACAAATTTTCCGGTAAATATAATTTTCGTCCTCATCTAAAAAAAATAAAGAAAAAGAAAATATTTTGTAAAAATGGGACCAAGAATTCTGACAGATTTAGTCACCTTTGAACAAAAATAACTCAACATAAAATTCAAAGGCGACGACGAATCTTTAGGATTTCGTGGCCTAAACAAAACGCACTTAGTTTTATCTGTTTATTTTTAAGCCATTCACTTTTGTCCATAAATGAAAGTCGGCAAGAACTGCCGCCGCCATACTTTCAATCTCAGAGGATGTCCGAGCTTCAGTGAAAACAGTGGTATAGTCCGCATATATAAAACAAACTTAACTTCAGGTGCACATTACTCTAAGTGATTTACATAAATATAAACGACAGCGGTCTAAAAACGCTTCCTCGGGGGCCTGCATTCACTATTCTACTAGTTGATGAATTATAATTATTAATGCTAACGAACTGCGTCCGATATTGCAAGTACAATTCAAATAGTTTTGAGCGCAGGTTGTAGTAGTTTAGTTGTGTTTTTTTTTTTTTTTAATAGTACGTTATGGTTCATTATGTTGAAGGCTCCGCAGTTCCGAAAGCTGTCTCCGTCTAAAAGCAGCGCTAGTTGTACGAACCAGATAACAAACTTGCAGAGCTCATCGCTAACTTATTCAAAAGTTATGAGCGATGTCGGGAAACTTTCTATGAGAACATAGCCGACGACGAAGCTCCGGAATACATGGAGATGAATGGCGTCGGCTACGAAAACGGGCCTCATTTTCTCATAAAAAATATTATAAGAATCGCTCACAAGTTTTGGATCGTAATACGGAATTATCAGAAACTCTTGGCATCCGGTCAGGACCACTATCGCTACATTTCGGCGTAAACTGAGAGTTCGGTGGCCTGCAAACTAGTTTTACGTTTAAAAAAAAAGAATGTCTTAAGATACGACCGCGGGTACATCGCCTGGAAGTTTGCTCGCGTAGCTAATAGAAAACTTTAGTTCGGCGCATACTCTCTTGACTGCAAGCCCTGCGATTCTTGCTCGATCTCTGCTTCGTAAAGACGACGCGAGTAACAGTGACAAAGAACGCTAAGCTAAAATCGTTACTCTTGTACCGCCATGCCGGAATCTTGCTCAGAACGTACCACGAAGGGAGATTTTATACTAACTAGTGAGTTTCAGGGAGCTGTTCTTGCACATCCGATGCGGCACGATGAGCCCTTCGGTACCAACTGCGCATGTGCGAGTCTTCTGCGGTAGCGCATGCGCAGTTCGTATACCGGAGGGCCCATCGTACAGCGTATCGGAGGTGCAAAAAAGGTTCCCTAAAACTTTCTACTGGCAGTCTAAGAAACGCTGTACGTGACGCGTCCCGAGTATCTTATAGAAAACTTTTAGCAAACCGCTACCGGTGTTCCGCGTACCGCGGTATTGGAGCCTTTGAAGCATGCTTTTAAGCACGCGCCCCGCGGTTTACGGTATCACCCGGACACGCGCTTAAAAGCATGCTTCGAAGGCTTCGGTTGTGCGGTACGCGGAACAGGGTAACGATTTGCTAAAAGTGCCTAATAAATATGTCAGAAAAACGAACCCCGAAGCAAAAAGCGTGAACATGATGAGTCACACCCTGCGTTTTTTACGTCATCTGTAACTGCAGCAAACGAAACGGGGCACCGTAAACAGAACCCAACCGTAATCGAGTCTGAAGCGTGTGCTCCAGTAAGCGGATATAAAGTATCCGAGCGACGACGTGACCTAGAGCTCGTAGGCAAAGGGCTACGTGAAGAGCGTTCCGATGTTGCAAGAATCGTTAAGTGGCCAGAAAAAGAAAGAGGCGTAATGGGATTCCACATTGACCTCAGAGCCAACATTCTCCTCCGCTTCCGTAAAACGGCCTCGGGCGGTCGGCTGCACAAGACCGCTATAGGGGACTTAAATACCTGTTCTGAAACACGTGCCCAACATTTACCGTGTTTCACGTTCTCGGGATACACGCGTGTGGCAACGTTATGTTCGTTGATAGGCTCTCGTGGCAGGCATTCTTGTGTCGTTCACGAAATTCGCATCATTCAGTCCGAAACCTGTGTGCGAAATGAATACACGTTCACGTAACATCCGTTCCGCGAGGAACGGATGAAGACAGCTTTATGCGGCTGCGTTGCCAAAGGTTAATGAGCGCGTGCGCTCGCGCACGTTGAACACCGGTTCAGGTTGAGCGCGAGTGCCCCTCCTCTCTTCAAAAACGCCGGACAAAGTTGCACCTGTGTTTTGACGCTTTGCTTCCACGAACTGGGTTCTGTTTCTCCGAACAGTAATGTCCAAATGCACTTGGAAAACGTCCTGAATTCGCGAATAACGTTAATCTGGCAGACGGATATGACGTCTCTTCGTCACGTTCGGGCGTGTCAGGCACTTTTTTGGCGTAAAAGTCTTTAGAAAAGTGTGCACTCGGCCTTGTAAACGGCGACGGTACTTTAATTCGGACCACAGGAGCTCTATGCTTGTTTAAAGCGGTTGAAAAACGTCATATCATGCAAACGTGCGCCGAGCGTGCACGTTTTCCGTTCCTGCTTTGGCGGGATCGAGCGCATCCCTAAGTTAGACACCAGATTCGACCGATGGCACCGCACCCCGTGGAGAAATAGTGCAACGAGCCTCTGCTGCGCTGTCATCGCGCAGTGCAGCAGAGGCTGGTTGCACTATTTCTCCACGGGGTGCGGTGCCGTCGGTGCCGAGAAGCGCTCCGATTGCAAACCGAAACTTAAAAACCCGTCGAAATTGTGCGGTTTTTCAGAAAGCCGTAAAATACCGCGCGTGCCTTCTATCGTTCTGCAATTTGTTTATTTAGTGTTTTTCGATGATGCTCAGCAAGATTCTAATTTAAACCATGCCCTTAAACTCAATATTTAAAATAATTAATTACGCGAAAATAATTAACAACTTAATCATCCCGAACTTTAATAATTTTCCTAAATAGGCCCCTGGCCTAGGACCAAAACGACACAAGCCTTTTTTTTTTGGTGCGATGCGTAGTTTTCGCAATATCGAATTTGTCCACCTTTCGTGAAACACCCTGTATATATATATATATATATATATATACTGAGGGTGTGTGCTTTATTCAAAATCGTAAGAAGCAGTTGGGGTAGAAATGGGGCAAGTTGTTACCCCCATGAGTGGGTGGAGAAGCTTCCAAGGTAACAGGCCAACCGATCAAGCCCTGACTGATACTTTTCTGTGCCCTCGATAACATAAAGCACTGAAGTCGCTGACAGCAAAGCATGGTAGCTCCCGGGCATCTTACTATCGGTCTGCAGTCAGTGAGATCGCCGCATTAGCCAATAAGAAGGCCGAAGAAGAAATGACGAAGTAAAAGGCGTGATCATTATTGCCTTTCTTATGGTGCCAATGATAATAGCGGAAAACACATCTTTATCGGTACTTTTCCACGCATACTGAAAATGTCGCTTCATGCTTTTCCCTACTACTGCGACTTCTGAGGCACATCTTGGTAACTGGGTGAGTGGATGTGGTTTAATGTGGAATAGCAACAGCCCATACCTTATCCAAAAATGAGCTAGGAAACAAACCGATTTAGTTATTCTGTGGCGCCACTCCACAATTTTACCTGCCGCAACTGATGATAATACAGTTCTTATGCGCCGAGAAAGTGAGGCAGAGGGGGAGACGTGAGCTCGCGAGGACGTCAGAACGCCGAGCTCTGATTGAAACGATTAGTGGGTAGACCGAAAGCTAGCTGCCTTTGTCTCCACTGCAGTCGTGGAACGCGTTCGAATGCGAAAGTCAAACGCCGGACGCCGGCGTTTCGTGTTCTAACGCGTTCCACGAGTGCAGTGTAGACAAAGGCAGTCTTTCGGTCTACCCACTAATCGTTCCAATCAGAGCTCGGCGTTCTGATGTCCCCGCGCGCTCTCGTCTCATCCTCTCCCTCACTTTCTCGGCGCATAGATTTCAAAGGCTTTCCCCCGCGTGAATGTAACGTTAGTGAATCGATACTAATGATGGACCAAATCTGCCGAACTTCAGATTTGGCAAAGTTTCGGCAAATGCCGAACTTTTGAAAGAAAAGTTCGGCGAAAATTCAGCAAATGCTTGCGCACGCGCGAGAACGCGAAGGGGCCATGGATTGCAAATGGACGCCATGCAGTCATGCGGTTACCATCGTGCAGTCTAGTACAACCAGCGGTTACGGCGAGGTGTGGAGTAGGCAACACGGTAACGAGTGTGGTTCTCCAATATTTTCTGCCTCAAGAATAGAAGATCGACCAGTAATTTACGCAGTCCACTGCGCAAGTGACAAATGATGCTGTACATTCTGGATAACGTGATTTTCATTTGACCTTTCCAGTGATGCAACGAGGTAGTTGAAACATTGGCCGACAATTACTTTAAAGCACTCGCAATTATAACAATTCTGTTTTCGGCTCAGAAGCAGTGTGTGCCAAAACAAAATAATATTGCTTTTTCAATTAGCGTTATGTCGCGATTTTCATGTATCTGCATTAAACTAAACATAGAACTATAATGCTCGACGTTGCACATCCGACATTCCTACCAGAAACTGTCATCTTAAAGGTTAAAAACGAGACGTTGCGAACAGGGGTTTTCCTTCAGGAATTGAAAGTAGGGGGGGGGGGGGGGGGTCTAAATTTATTTTTAAGGAGGGGGCATTGAGAATAGAGGAGTCGTTTCGAATTAAGGGGGTGCTTTTAGAAAAACAACGGGAAGGGTGTACACCCCCTACGGAGTGTGTAGGGAAATCATTGGTTGCGAATATGGGACGCACACTTTCATGCAAAGCTGATGTCAAGTGACTCAAATCGAAAAACATGCATATTTACAATAATATTATTATCTCTTCTGGTGAAGGCTCGGCAACCGTTGCATTCGTTTTCGCGCACAAAACGGTAACTCCCAGAGAAAGCAAGAACGCAGCGTTATTGCCTTCATTTTAACAATGTACACACACATGCAGGCTTGCGCTGATGATGCCTCAAAACCGAAACTCTCGTAGCGTGACTCGTGACTGCGCCACGCTCGCTTCTACCCAACCTCGTTGTCACGCCACTTCTGCAAGGAGTCACTAAAATTGTCAGTAAACACACAAAAACGACACCGATACAATTATCTTGTAGAATATCATCTTATTTAGTAATAACTGTGTCAATATGCATTACATGATGCATTTAAGTTCAAAAAAAACATAAAACCTTATTTCGCCAGAAAAAAAAACTAAATATCAACGTTAAGTCTGGTAACAATGTATTTCTGCCGAATCTTTGCGGAATCTTTAGAAAAAGTTCGGCAAACGTTTGGCTTTGCCGAATCCCAAGATTCGGCGCCAAACTTTCGATTCGGCAAAAGGTCGGCCCATCACTAATCGATACATGCATAATCTGAATGTCTGTTTAATGCTTTGCCCATCCTGGGCGAACGGCGAACGCACAAACTGCACCTAAGAGTTCCGAAACAGAACAAAACGCAGTTTCGTTAAAGAATGAAACTTATTGAATGGCCTTAATAGCTTCCAGATGCTGAAAAGGATACGCTGGTTTTAAGGTGGGATGCCTCGTCAGTCTCTGTCGATCGCGATGATCGGCTCATCCGCGTGCTCCGCTGGATAGCTAACGCGCAGTTCTTTGTTCGTGAACAGTGCGTCTCTCACTCGAGTAACCACGATAAACACGACACCAAGGTTATCCAGGGCTCATCCTGAAAGGCCTTGTAGCTTGGAACGGACCCTTTAAGGCCACCTATACCCGCGTTCGTGTCCTGCTTCGCAGCAATCACTCCGTCCGAAGGTACTGAGGGGCCAGGACACAAGTCGGATCCGCTACTCTACGGCATACCCTCCCACAAAATCAGTCGACAAATGCGGGGGGTCGCGGGAACTCATCAAAGCAGAAAGACAACTTTCTTTCTCAATTACCGGGTTTCGAAACAAAGAGGGTGCCCATCGTATAGCATCGAAATGAAGACCCTAGATGCCATCCAGCTTGCTACGCTGACCGCGTTCAAGGGCACCGCTCTCCCCCCCCCCCCAACTTTGTGAGTTTTTGCTTTCACAAGACAGGAATATCCGAATGGATCTAGCTTGGCCGAAGAATGAACTAACGTGTTTCATTAGAAACAGCTTCATTCTAGCCGGCAGTGCTCGGAGGCTGCGATTGTCTTCGCGATGAGGTCCCTGGAGCGGTTGGTTGTCCTCCTGGTCGTTGTGGGCCTATGCGCGGCTGAGAAAAAGAATGAGACGATCGATCCCGAGCTTCTGGAAATCGACGAGAACTACAAGAAGATGTTCGAAGACCTCACGCAGAACGCGGTAAAGCAGTTTTTGCCCATCTTCAGCGAGATCATCTACGATCCCAAATTGTCGACGACATGTGCCAGCGCCCTGATGAAATTTGGAATGGCCATGCGGTCTCCGGAGATCTGGGCCATCCAAAGTAAGTCCAAGATATATTATTGTCTTCCTTTCTGCGGTTCATAAAAGCCATGATATAGGTATTTTATTGTTTCTTCGCCAAATTCGTTTTTGTTTTGTTTTTTTAACAAAGAAATGGTGTCAATACAGGAACATGCTGGTGAAAGAATTTTACAATTGACCCTAAAGTAGGCACAAAATACAAAACAAACACACACAACGTCCTGATTTTGTATCTGTTCTTTAGTTTTGGTTTATTTGATTTTTTTTCAAGTCTTGGGGTAATTTTGAAAAGATTCGTTGTGGGCGTGTGGCCCAAAACAACCAGTTTTCGTTTGAACCCATCACGGTCCACGCAGTCAAAGATAGCTTCAGGTGATCGCTGCTTGTCAGAATAAATTACGCAAACGCATTGAACCATGTCGGAACAAATTATATATCTTGAAGTGAATAATTAGAATGTGAACCGCCTGGTTGTTTTGTAGGCCTACGTAGCAGCGTAAAATGACTCCCTCGGGAGATACCCGTCATATCACTTTAGTTGTCCGCTGTTTGTAAACAAGCATACCTAAACGCAACTATGACGCCATCTTTCTTCTTTTTTTTTAATACATAAATAGATATTAAACTGCAGAGTTAATTCTTTTGACAGCTTTGTACTCTCAATTTAGGTAGTCTCGCCTAGCATGGAAATATCAGTACTGACGCTGGGTTACGACCTGGGTTACGACCTCGTGTTCATGCTCATAACTAGCCTTCCGTGTTTTCGGTATTTACAGAAAAAACCTAAAACGTAAACCTCGAGTAGGTCGTCGAAAAATCGCGTAACGCCTAAAATACCCCAAATCGGACATGTGCATTAAAAAGAAAAAACTTACTTCATTTGAAGATATTTTTGTCGACGTCTTTATTTCATTCACCACTCAAGCATCCGCGAACGTGATTTTTTCTTCGGGAACCAGATTCCTTACCTCGTTTCCATCTCTTATCAGAACCGGGACGTTTTCCAGGTATTTCAGTCACACGTATGTTCCCTCAAGGTTGGGGAATCCCATCCAGTGTTGGCGATAACGTGTTACCTGTAACGGCGTTACCGGTTTCGTTGTAACATACTCGCGAGTTTTCTCAGGACAGTAACGTATGACGTACTTTCGCTACTTATTTCCAGTAACGGGCAACGTTGTTTTACCTTAATCGTTACTTCTTCCCAAACCCTAAAAAAAAAAAAAAGTTATGCTTCAATTTTTGCGTTTGTGTGTGTGTGTGTGTTTCTAGGCGCAAAGTCATGTGAATTCTTACACTCGTCCCAATACCTTCAAATTTTCCCACCTTTTTTCGACCGCAAGCAGTCCTACTTTAGAAAGAAAACCGCAGCGCCCACGGCCTTTGGACCCATAAAAAAATTAGGCAATTATGTTAAGTATGTGCATGGACATAGCGTTTCCCAAAATATGGCGCTTATGCTCACCTGTAACGTCCAAAATATTATAACCGTTTAATTCGTAAATAAAACGAAACGCAAAAGTAACATCCGTTTCTTTTTAATTGGTAACGGTAACGCGTTCCTTTTACTTGCAAAAAATAAAACATTCTGATTTTTTTTTTTTTTGTAAAGCCTACAACATATTTTATCACAGTGTCCCGTTTTCTTCGAGGTAAGGCACGATAAACGCTGAAGTTTTGTCCTACATCAAAAATAGACACCGCAAAACATTGAATCTGGAAAAGGCTAATCACCACCCCCTCCCCCCTCCCCCTTTCCCCTACCCGCACACACACACAAAAAAAAACAGAAAAAAAGAACACCTCCTTATCCGGAGAAAAATATACCCCAAAACACGAAACCCTGTTCGTGACTAGTTGCACATGCGCTTCTCCTGGTTTAGGTTAAAGTCCCTAGATCTCAGCAAAGTAGCGACAAGCTCGCCATATAGTCCCCATGTTTGTTTGTCCAAAGAATAAGCAGTTTCCCCTCGATCTCTCCATTCCTGATGAGACGATACAAATTCGCGGTGACAGGTTGCTTCATAAAGACATTTCTTTGATCTCCAGATATTGGGATCGACACACCGGCGAAACAAGCGCATGTCTCCGCATCTCCGGGAGCTAATGCGGGCGTCGTGATCCCTGCATGAAATCACTGTCGCGCGAACATGAGAGGCGCATTTTTGCTCGGAGAAGCGGCCGATCTCCCCGACCGGGCACAAACAACGTTGATTGGGGTCAATCGTCAATGACCGCCTTGAACCCGAGACGTCGTAAGAAGGATCGTATTGAATACGCGTGCCACGTGAGATCCGCTCTCTTCATGGTCGGCGGTTATCTCGGAATAAGATGTATACCTATCGAAAACCCTACACTCGTTGTCACACACAAAAAAGAGAAGGAGGTTTTGCGATTTGTTCATGCACTGCACGATGTAGTTCTTAATTCAAGGATTTGGTTGTCGAAGAAAGAAACAGTGCTTTCGGCGTTCAAAGAAGTGTACGTTTTATAAGATAGCATGAGGCAAATCTACGATGCACCTAGATATAGCTGAATTACACGCATTAAGGGGAAATTACTAATGTTCCGCCAAATAGCCGGACTTGTTTACTACGGTTCTTGGGGTATAGAATATTCCTACCAATAAACATTCTACTCGTGGCTCTTTTTTTAATTTCGTTTTTCTTTTTTATTTTTAGGATTTTCTGGACCGACTTTAACCTCTTCTTTCCTCCAACCCCAAATTTAACAAGAAGATAATTACTTCTAAATAAGACTTTACAGATTCGACTATATATTTTTCGTTCGCACGTCTCCATCGCACTTTGCCCCTTGTCATGCGTCATGACAGCCTGTGAAGAGTTTGTGCGCAGGGAGAAAAGGGGGGGGGGGGGTTTGAATAGTTCACCCTAGAGTCACTAGATAAACTACAGTTAGAGTATCGGCCTTCCGTTCCTTGGTTTTCTCGTGGGTGTCGCCATCTTGGGGCTTCGTGCAGAGCTTGCGCAACTGGCGATCGTTACGCTTCGACAATGTGACTTCCTCGGCTTCAGATGCGGAGCGCAAGAAGCTCGAGCTATAGAGTTTTTCTCTGTCGTGAACTGTTTTAGCGTTTCTGGGGGTCGAAAATTCGTTTCCAGCAGTACCAAACAAAGCTATAGATAATTGCAGCAGCCATTTAACCCGATCTTGAACACCCCAATACTTTTTTTTCTATTTTGGTTTTGTACTAGCCCAAAATCTGTGTTTAATCTAGTACAGGATCGCACGGACACCGGTCACAGTGGACGGCCAAGTTCCCCGAAGGAGGCCGCCTTGCAGAAAGTGCATGCTCTCGAGCCCTTTCATTAATGCATTTGTCTGTCTGCCCGATATACGATCGCCCACATGTTGTTGGTATTTCGTATAGACTATCGATGCGGCGCATTCTACGTATTTGTCCGCATGTTTCTTCTTTACGTAGTAATAGTTATTTATTTACGTAATAATCATGTCAACTGACCCACTTGCACTTTCTGTTAAAAGCCACAGTTGACCATCGAGTTCCATAACTTGCATCGATAAGGCGGAAGTGTCGTTACTGTAAAGCGTCGCTTTTATTTAGTGGCATTATATTGCATCCCTTTTCCTGAAAGTCGATAGATTTAGGTGTACAACTTCGGCGCTCATGGATTGACAAAAACAGACGGATGGTTCCAGCTGTGGCATAAAACAAAACTCAGAGCCATTCCCGACCACAACACACGCAGGCTAACCTCTCAAGGATGAGCGTAACATTCCGTAATTTTTCTGCTATCAACGCTCGCCAAAACGATTGTGCCCAACAGCTCGTACATTATCGGCTCCAAGTGATACGAGGCGGAAGCAACCAATCGCGACATTAAATAGAGCGCCAAAATTTTAGTAGTCGCGCAGCGAGTACTAAATCTTGGAAGTTTTAGTACTCGCCTCGGAAGCGCTGTTATATTTCATTTCTGGAAGTGTGGCAGTTTATAAAAGGAGAAAGAATGCGTCCTGTCCCCGCTTCAACTACCACAATGTTGTTTTCTTGCATCATCTATAGTAACAGATGGCATTCATAAAGAACTTTTTTCAAGTTGACATTTTTAAGAATTTACTAACAATAATAATAATACTTTATTACAAAGGATTATAATATTATTTATGTATTATGATTATTAATCGTCCTTTCAAATATTTTTTTAATAAATCAAGCTGGTTCAAAAAATTATATCAGAAGAGTTCCTCGATCAGTTTATTTTAGTACTTTAGTGAACTGGACTAAAATAGTTCCCTTTTAAAGAATACCCGTCCTTAAGAAATAGTTCTTGAGTCGAATATATATGCAAGTATAAATATTGAATGCAAGTGAGGCAGCTACGCCGATTTCTTCGCAATTGCTGTCCAACTGCTGAAAACGTTTTTAGAATTCCCATACTTTAAATTGTTTGTTTGTTTTCAGCGTGGAACTTGTTTTGGCTAGGTGTTCGGCATTTTTTGAGGCCCAGATAAAAGCGTGGCCGCGAGGCTCGACACTGATTGGTTGACGGAGCTCGACCACCAGTGCGCACTGAGGCAGAGAAGCTCGAGAGTATGGAAAGATCTATGAGATCGCGAGGTTTATCAGTCCGATTAGCGGCAGTATCGCTTTATTGTGGGAACAATCTATCAAGTGTACAGATGGTACGGGTTAGACTATCTGATGAAAGCGCCGTGAAAGTTGTCCTCTGGCGTCTGGACATTCAGAGTATCGCTAAATGTTTGTAACGCTAGAACGTTTCACGTATACAACACAATCGCGTAACAATTAGCCATACTTTTTTTAACGACGTTGTTGTTGTTGTTATTTTTTGCGCTGTGTTGCGTTAACTTAGATCATAGACCGGCACCTTAAGACGTGGGTTTCATCCGGCCTTCGAAAGATTTCACTCGGCCTGTCAAAGCTCCGGATGATAAGCGGTACTGTTAAAGTACCGCTCATAATCCTTTTCACAGTATTTTCTTCTTTTTTCTCTTCAATAGCAACACACCTTGGTATAACAAAACTTAAAAACCTTACACAAAAAAACGGCTCTTCCTGGGGTGCCAAACAGGTGAATGCTTATCCGGCTCGGCCCAAGTACAATTTAAGTTCTAATTTCTGTGTTCATCGCCTAAGTAAATTTAAGCATTCTTGGGGGTTAATTACCCGAAGGAAACTAAAGGCTAAATTCTCCTAACCTATACTGAAGATGAAATCCTTTCTGATGTTGAGTGTCCCGTTGCTATAAATATATTCTTTAAATCTGTATTCAAAGAGGGCATTTCACCTGTTCCTATTGTAAGTGAAGTAAACTGTAGATTCATGGGTGCGATCTCTATATCATCACCGGGAATTGAAAGCTGCAAAGACAACTTAAATGTTTCTACATCATCTGGCACACATACAATTATTTCCAAGATTTTCAAAAATACGAAACGCACTAGTGAAAAATGTTGTCTATTATTTCGAGAATATTTGTCTACTGGTAAGATTCCGGATGTGTGGAAGATTAGGGAGGACTTTCTAAACTTTAAAACTGGAGATCGTCAGCCCGCAGAGAATTATCGTCCCACCTCCCTAACCAGCGTTTTGTGTGAGGTTCTTAAGCAGATCATTTCTTCCTCATGTTGCCTCGCATCTTAAGTCTAACAGCGAAGACACTGATTGGATACGATTGCTGCGCCAGTGCTCGGCTGGGCCTTGTGACCAATCAGAGCGTCGAACGACGCTCTGCATCGGGCTCGGGTCCAATCGCTGAGCTGGCGCCATCCGACTGTGATGACGTTCCATGGAGGAAGAGTGAGGCCTTCAGATGCCTGTATTATTCCAGATGGTGTTGATTGGGACCTCCACAATCTCTTCTCTGCATTAATTACCTTGCACATTTATTTTCAACTAATGTACGTTTGTTTGCTAACGACCGTGTCTTGTACAGAAAAATTACCACCCGGGATGACATTTTACTGCTTTCAGGATGATTTCGATATCGTAAATAACTGGCGCAAAAAATGGCTAATACTGCATAACAAAATTAAAAGTTGCGTGATGAATTTTACTCGTAAATGATTTCTTTCGCAATTGTCAAGCACCTTAGGAATTACCCCTCTTACCGTAACTCCATCTTACAAGTAGCTTGGTGTAAACTTTACATCTAACCATTCATGTGACGTTCATATTAACACAATGACTGCAGACGCGTCTAGGGCTATAGAAAATGCAATCTAAAAACAGTTTCAATTGACCTCCGTCAACTTGTTTAAGACACATCGTATGCTCATCCTAAACTCGAATATGCATCTACGATCTGGGGTCCTCAGAAGAAATACATCATCTCTCGCGTTGACACAGTCCAGACACGAGCTGCACCCTTCGTTACATCTTGCTATTAAACTAACTTAAGTGTCTCTCTCCTAAAACGTCAGTGTTTTTCATCGTTGCTTTAAGTGTATCGAACCATTTCTTTTTTGTGCCCAATTCATTAGTTCAATTGGAGCCACCGTCTTTCGAGTGTTTCTTGGCTTCAACCACCTAATTACAAACTTCATCCCATCGCACCCGAAACGGCAAACGTTTTCAACGTCGAACCGATTCAACAAACGCATTCATCAACTCATCTGTTCCACGTGGAATTCAAGCTTGGAGCAACCTTCCCGAATCTCTAGCGCCCATCACTGAAGCACCTGTATCCACTATCTTGCCATTTTTTTTTTGATCGATTAGTTTCTTTAGGATTTTCAGGCCACTTTCAGGTATGAGTCTGGTCGTTTATTTTCCCCGCTAAATTTAGCGGTAAAGATAAAAAGTGGTAAAAAAACAAGCGTCACCTGACATCGTGTTACGTGACGTCAATTGTTTCGCAAAATTTAGCGCGGAATCTGAATTTTGTGTATTAGTAACGTGACATCAAACCATGTGACGTCATTTTCCTCGCTAAATTTAGCAGAAAATTTGACGTCACGTGGCACGATGTCACGTGAGCTATACGCAAATTCAGTTTCCTAGCTAGATTTAGAGGAAAAATTTACGTGACGTGACCACAACATCAATTCAGTTTCCCCGCAAAATTTAGGAGGAAAATGACGTCACATCGCCTGATGTCATGTTACCTACACAAAAACTCAGTTTACCCGTTAAATTTAGCGGTAAAATATTACACGTGACCAGTCTTCGCTCCTTCAATGAGTTCTGCAGCCAATCGCTTAAGTAGACAGCAATATAATTGGTTCTGCCCCATTTTTTTTTTGCCTACTGCATTTTAATTTCGAGGTAGATAAAAGATGTTTCATGTTTATCCTATTTATTCGTTTCTCTTGCTGCATTTGAATTGTAACCCTACGTATTTATTATGTTGTATACCTATTATTCGTATAGAATTTTTTTTTTTTCTGTTCTGAGCAGTACTCATTATCAATTCATTTTGTGCATTCTTGTCTTGTGCGTTGTCTTGTTTAGAGTGTGAACTTGTATTTTCGTAACCCCCCCCCCCCCCCCTTCTCTTATTAAATGTTCCTAACGAGCCTGTGAGGAAATAGGAATGAATAAATATAAACAAAAGGCGCGTACGCTATGCGACACTGTTAACGCAAAAACAACTTCGGAGTTGTTTTCTTTTTTTTTGCATTTTATTTAAAAAGGGTGCTCGCGAGCATTAAAACACACCACTTTGTTAGCACCCTAACTGATCACTTTCAATAATTATTTTTTATGATACTCGTTCAATATTAGAACAAAAACAAAAGCCGGAGGATAAAAACAAACTAGAAACGCAAAAAATTCGTTCGTCCGAATGCAATTATTTAATAACCACTTTCGTCAGCGCGTATACTTGCAGACAAAACCAAAGCAACCTTGATATATCAAGGTTGCTATGGAGATATAGTAACTAAATCTCGCACTACCTTGTACCCCCGGACTCCCCGGACTTCGACAACTGCCATTTTGTAACAATTGAACCTCCTTAATGAGAGTTGCAACATATTTTTCCGCCGTAATTTATTAGCGCTCTTTCGGAAACCTTTAGAACAGGTTTTGTATAGGTAGCCAAGAGCTTCCTTGGAAATACCTGATCACCTTGCGTAAATTTACGCCGCTTCAATTATGAAGGTGTTTGAGAAATTTCTTTTTAAGCATCTGAGTTTTTATTTTAGTCCAGTGATCAGTTAAAATCAGCACGGATTTTGTCGTGGACATTCTGTTGAGACTAACCTTGTAACCTTTTGGAGTTCGACATGCCTGTTGGGTCCCGTGGCCAGGTTGACGTTATTTATTTTTACTGTTCTAAGGCATCTGATCTTGTAGATCACAATCTATTGTTGAAAAAGCTGTTTAATATGGGGCTTTCTTCGCGTCTTTGTGACTGGTCTGGCAGCTACCTTAGTGATCGCTCAAATATGGTTCCTACTTAGGATGTAAATTATACCCTTCTGTGATAAATTCCGGAGTACCACAAGGGTCGAATTTTGAACCTTTGCTTTTTATTAATTTTATAAATGACCTTGCAACTTGTGTCAGTAATTTAGAGATGCTACAGTTTACTGATGACGTGAAAATTTGTCGTAGTTACCGCACGCCTGCTCACTGTGAACTGTGACAAAACGAAGTTGATGCGATTCAACTGTGGTGTTGTACAAACTCGCTGCTTTTAAACACCACCAAAACTAAGCTTGTCTCTTTCTTCCGTAAGACATCCCTATAAATTGCACAACTCAGACATTTCAAGATTTTTTGTTGTACGTGAATTGACCTTGGTGTTTTGAATGACTCACGCCTCAATTTTAATTTCCATGTTTTGAAAATTCTGAATGATTCCTTAGGCATCCTAGGCGCAATTGCACTCATTACCCGTAATTTCCGCAGTTGAACTGCATACTGCCCTTTCTCGGCCGTTAGTTTTATCAAGGTTGAACTTTTCTTCTACAGTGTGAAATTCCCTGGGAGTCACTCAAGTTCTAGGGTTAGAGTGTGCACAGCGCCGATTTGTAAGAATTATCTATGATCGCCACGTTGAGCGAAGAACTTTTTTTTTTACGATTACTTGCGTTTTTTTAATAACTTGGTCTTTCGCTTTTTTAGAATAGACCACTAGCTGGCGACATGTCTTTTTTATATACATATAAACTATTCAACACCGTTATTGACCCCCCCCCCCCCCCCCGCCCCGTTATAGCGTGGAATCTCCCTTCATGTTCCCCAGAGACAAAACCAGTTTAGTGTGGTTTCTCTTTACCCTCCTAACTTAAAATCTGGTCCTCCGTTGACTCGGGTGCAGACCATGTATGACAAGTGTTTTTACCCTGACGTAGACCTTTTCCACTACCCTTGCGTGTTTTAAGGAAAAGTGCAATACTGAAACTCACTTCGTAGTGTGAAAATATTTTTTGTCCGACTGTCTTTCACTTCATGAAGTGTAACCCCCCTAAGGCTTTACCAGCTGTTTGGGGCACAATAAGACACTGATTGATTTATTGACTGAAGGGCGACGTCGACGGATTACGTGGTCATTTCGGGGGAAGATCAGTTGGATTGTTGGAGACCTTGTAATTCGACGGGGCATTTGAATAATTATTCACACTATGCGGACAAATTAACACTCACCTACACGTGAAATAAAGACGCGCTGACACGTATTTACTCGCCCATACACGCACGCACGCACGCACGCACGCACGCACGCACGCACGCACGCACGCACGCATGCACATGCATCAAACGTGTTAACTCGAGTCATGAATATCCGTATATACGAGTACAAGGGAAAGTGCTTTCGCCTTAATAAATATAGCTGTCCTTTCAGCTTTTATGTACTTATTTTTTTCTTCGCACTGCATCCGCAAGCAACGTGAGAGAGCGTCATAACGCACAATTAAAAAGTGACCTAAACTTATTCACTTTGGCAGGCCAGGTGCACTGCAAAACTGGAGAGCTACTTGCCTTTCGAAGCGAAATGACGGGAACACACCTATACTCTGTTTCACCTTATGATGTACCGCAGGAAAGGCTACAAGCGCGAGCTCCTTGCTCTAGGGCACATCTCGGTGGCACAAGCTCTCGTGACTTAAGAGCGGCTGCCAACGCTATGAGCTCGCGCTTCTAGCCTTCGCTGCGGTACAACATAAGGTGAAACGAAGTATAGGCAAACTTGATACGAGTCGAACGCCCGATTGCCTCCATCCAATTGGCTCGGCAATTCTTACCTGTGTAGGTATCTTCTCACGGTATTGAAACCATGGTCGCAATCATGACGGCAGCACAATTCACAAAGCAGCGGGGCCGCTTTTCCAGGAACCAACATCTTTATTGAGCATCAACACGCGTAAAGGAACAAATAAAGCCAGAGTGATCGAAGTAGTGAATGTGAGACGCTAGGCTTAGGCCAGTCCCGCTACGAAAACAAGCATCCTCACAGCACTTCCGTCGCCGCGCACTTGCGACAGTTGTGTGCTGTAAACCATTTCGGATGAAGGGATATTCCTCTAAACATCACTCTGAACTCAAAAAAACCCGCACTCATAAAAATGGACGAGCTTAACGATCTACGCTCGTTCAACACTCCGCGGACACCGGCAGTCATGTTCGTTATCGTTTGAAACCGAAGCGGAATGGCAATCACGGGATATTTTTGAAAACAATAATGACTAGATTATTTGTCTCTCAAACAAACAAAAAATATCGTCGATTAAAATATTATAACGGCACGGAGATACAAATTTACAAGACACCTTTCACACGTCAATCACCTCTCGAGCCAGTGAGAGAAGTAAGTACCTTGTAAGCAGGGGGCGGGCCTAGCAGGTTACGACCTACACATTCTGGACCTAAACTACCTCTAGCGGCGTAAATATTGTTCGAAAAAAATGTATACTTTGTGGAAAAACATTTTTTTTTTACATGTCCGTCTAGAAAAATATTCTTTTTTTCATTACAGTGTTTCTTTCAGTAGTCGCGATACTAGAAGCCTATTTCTCTGCTCACTGTTCTAACGCGTTCGAGCAGCGAGTAGAGACGAAAGCAGCTAGCTTTGCATCTACCCACTAATCATTCCGATCAGAGCACGGTGCTCCGATGTCCCAGAGCGCTCTCATCCCTTCCTCTACCTCAGTTTTTATCAGCAAATATCGTTTCTTTTCATCTCAATGGCTCACCAGTTCGAATATGTATTTAGTAACCTTGTTCTTGTTTTTTTATTTTTTTTTTCTCGAACAGTGATCGACGCGAGCGGGAAGCCTCCGTCGGGGTTGCTGTACGGTCGGCTGGCCGACTACGGCAACTACGAGGAGTGTCTGGACGTCAAACATCCTCAGAACTCCTTCCAGGGACAGTACTGCATGCTTCACCTGGAGGCCAACGGCAAGATAACGCCGCGAATGAACATGTACATCGACTACGGCTACAAGTACGCCGGCCTGCATGTGAGTCGTGTCCGAGTTCACGATACGCTGGTGTGATCAGACGCGTTTTGAGTTTGATTTGTGCATATTTGTCAAGCTGGTCTCGCTTTCGTATTTGTGGCAAAAGCGTCACGATTGTGTAGCGCGATGTTTAGCGTACGGACCTTACAGTTATGATGCATTTAAAACGCGCTGATACAAAGTTAGAGGATTTTACTCAAACAAATTCGAGATTTGGAATTTTTTTTAAAAAGGACACAGAAACAGGACGCCATGTCAGCAAAAACCGTAGGGCCTTGTCGCGCTAACTTTATTTTCCCACGTTTCAAGCACGTGCCCCTGGAGTATTATTACGCGCCTCCGAAGTTCCCAGGCGTTGCTTGGGACAAACATACGCCCGCGAGAACGCTTATCAACCAGCAAATGACGTATTCCTCTATACAAAAGCTAAACCGCTTCCAGCTTTCAAGTTTGATTAAATTTGAGCCACTTTCCCTTTTTTTAACGAACATGTTTTTTTAGTTATCTGAGAATTTATTAAGATCCATGAAAGCATGCATTGCTACGCCGTACCTCGATCAAAATAAAGTCAGAAGCCGTCAATGAGGTAAACTTAAACTATTAGGAGCAGCGTCCTAACTGTACAGTCGTAGCCTAAAAATAAATTTAGCCTAAAAATAAATTTCAATAATGCTAAAACAAAAATCTATATTATTTGAAGAAAATCATGCTAACAAAGGCAGGGATTGCTTCTTTATTCGGACTTCGGCGTTCTTATTGGCTAAAACCTGATTCATATGATGCCATTTTGCTTCCGAATTCGCCGGTGCGACATCGGGCACTGCAACATATATCAGGCCTTAACTTCATTTTTTGTTTTTCGCACGTGCGACGTTTTAACTGCAAAATCGCCGGCAAAATTGTACCATGCAAATCAGGCATGACGCTGCAATCTCATTGACTAAAGAACTACAATAGGATACTTGGAACTCGAAACAGACTGCGTTTGTTCAGCTGCCAGCGAATTTAGCTCCTTTTATCGGCTGGCTCCGATCCAGCGCTGATCCGCTTATTTCAGAATACAGCCGCGACATGCATGTGGTCTTGAACATTCAAACATTCACGCGTCTAGTTCTCGCAGAAAGTAAAAGTGCCATAAAGAGTAGCGCGCTCGGAATGAACCAGCAATGCGGGCTTGCTAGAACAGTGTCTCAGCTTAAGACTGGGTGAAAGAAAGCACTTCAAAGGCGGGAAGCGCGAGCGTCTTGAGACGTGGTTTGAGCATGTTTGAGTCCCGTTCAGCTCGTGCGCTGGCTTTGGAAGTGCTTTCTTTCACCCAGTCTCAGCTGAGACACTGTTTCTAGCAAGCCGGCCCAGGAGATGTACCCGTAGCATGTGATTGCACCCTAATCAGAACTATGCGGAACGCAAGGTCGTTTGCTTCTTGAGCAGGGGTTCCAGTGACGTCTGAACGCCGAACTTTGGTTGGCTCTGGTTGGAAGTACAGCGGGTAGACATCAATGCAAGCTGCCTTGAGGTCTACCGACTATCGTTCCAATCAAAGCCAATTAGAGCTCAGTGTTCTGACGTCACCGCAACCCATACGCTAGAAGCAGACGAACTTGCGTTCGGCATATGTCACTGACGGCTTACAAAACGCAGGGCTTGGCGAATCCCGAGCATCTCATTACCGTTCCGTAACCAATGACATTGTAACAATGGCAGATAAGAACGTTTTTTAAAGCTGTTATTGATTATACAGATTAATATATGATTCTTGGAAGCCGCAACGAGAAGACAGCACAGCGGGTTTATGCGTCTCTTATTTTCTTTGGTGCATACTTGTGTGCAGGCAATATTCAAATTAGCTGCTCCGAGGAACGTTAGCGTGATCATTTTCACGATAAGTAGGAAAGCTGCTGAGGTTAGTTTGCCCTGCTTATACATGGCTTGCACGTGACGTCAGTCCACCCCTCCTTCCGGTGGCCAGAACGTCTCGTTAAAGGGCAACTCCGGTCAATATTTTTACATTTATTACTTTTCTCAGCTAACGCAGTGTCCCTGCATAAATTACAAGATATAATTTGTTTTGTTTTTTTCGATATTGTGTGTAGTTTTATAAATATCACGACTCAAAGTTTGGTTTCGGGCATCTACGGCAAAACGGAAACTATCTGCTAAGGCGATGGCAACACTGATCATCAGCCGTACGGCCGCGACGTGAAGTCACAAGGGTGATGCGGTAGGCGGTACAACCAATCAACCGCAGCTCTACCCAACGTTACTTACCTCAGTTGTGGAACTCCCGCGGAAGGGGGTACCCGTACCCCCTCACTCACTTCAGTCCGGCTCTCATCGTTTGAAGCGCCATCTAGATTTTCGTTTCATAACTGTGTGTCCATAGAGTACGGTGGAACGCCATCTCGACGCTGTGCTTCGAAACGTACGTATTTTATAGAATACACTGCAGTTACCATAGCAGCCGTCCGGCGCTTCGAACGACGGGTGGCGAGTCATGGTGAGTGAGGGGGGGGGGGGGGGGGTGTACTGCTTGTGCAAGCAGCCTCTATGAGCAATTTTGTAACTGAGCTAATCTAATAACATTGGTGGCTCTACCGCGACGTGAGGTCACAAAGGGTGCTGCGCCAGTGTTCCTTGACTAAAAGCTAACCCGCTTGCCGCCAGGTAAAAAGCAGCTGGTGTCGCATCTTTAAAATCGGTTTTAGTGGAGTACGCGCGGCTTCACTTTGACGTAATATTTGGGCTGTGATCATATTTCGTGCCACTAAAGCAATACCAGTCTTTTGTTTTGGTTTCGTTTTTGACCGGAGTTGCCCTTGAACGCAGCGGAAGCTACCCTCTCAAGTGCCCCCATTATATCTGACTGAGTGACGTCACTGTAAGCTATGCATAGCTTATTGCGAGGCCGTAGGCTTTCTGCTATTAACCGAAAAACACCGATAAACATGTGTCAAGAATACAAAATCAGTTAAAACTGAAAAACACCGTTTTCTGGAAATTTATGTTCCAACCATATGGCAGTTTTTTTTCTTATATTTTTTTTTTGATAATCACCATTTTATTGTTTGTTCGAGACGGATCACCGAAATACACCGATATTTGGGAAATCCTTAAACATCAAAAAAGGTCGCCGATATTTCTGTTCAATAAACACCGGCCAATCTACGGCCAACTCATGCCTGAGAAACTAAAATTAACTCCATTCCGCAATGGCCGCTGTCTCTTCCGCTACGCAGTACATCGGAAACGTCTCCGGTTTCTTGCAAAACGAGCATAGGGACTTCTTCCCGCTGTTCAAGCTTGGGGTATGCATTCCATCCACGTGCAGCAAGGAAGACCTCCAATTCATCTTGGACGTGGGTAAGTCCTAGAAGAGCGTAAACTTAGGGGAGTTTGTGATGCATGGCAAAACAAAAACGGCTCAAAAAAAAAAAAAAACTAGTCGAAGGAACAAACATACCAGCAACTACAGCATCTGGTGTGTCCGTTCGTGTTCCGCGAGGACAGCTCCTTAAATTTTGATAGTTGCTGAATTGCATCGAAATCGGTTCAACATATTAATAATCACATCTGTTCTAGTAACCCAACTTACAGGTCAAATATTTTTCTTTTCTTGCGAAGGTATTGAATTTATTAGTTTGGTCTGAGACGCTGAGATGCTCTATTGGCAACACTGGAAGCAGTAATATGGGGGCAGCAAAGCTTGTTCTCGACACATGACAAGAAGTTTGACGGTGTGAAATGAATGCTTGGGAGGCTCACGCCAGCAGAACAAAAACAAAACAAAAACGCGCGAAATACTGTTTTGTAAACTGCCTGCTCGACTTGCAAGCTATACAGCACGTGACGTCAACCAACCGGAATGCGCGGGTCAATCTAGATGTTGATTTTGGCATAACATTCGTTTGCTGTTTTCTCGGTGACTAAATTATGAATTTCGGAATAATTGATAACATGCGGAGAAGACTAAAGCCTGGGTATTCCGAAAATGTGTTAAATTAGGTAGCTAAAAAACGCCCGAGCTGCCCTTTTATAGGGTTGTCCTGGATTTCGACATATAGGAACGCACGCATGGCGGATTAACGTCGGGTGCGGAATCGTTCCCAACCAAAGTCGAAAGAAGTCGCGTTCTATGAGGAAATTCATCGAAATGAGCATACGCACTAAAAAAGCAACGACATTATTAGTTATCGAGTTATACATTTGAGGGGACCGGTGACCCAGTGCGTCAGCGCAACGCAGCTTGGAGCACGTGGAGCGGAAAACTCCCGCTGGAAAACTATGGGATCCCCTGGGTTCATTCACCACCCCAGCCCGTTTCCGACCTCAATGAGCGTCGTATCGGCGTGAGGTCGTGCATTAATACTTGTAATGCACGTTGGAACCTCCAGGCTAGCAGAGGTACTGCACTGGCGAAATTTCTCATCTACAGCCGAGACAGCAGGCGCCCTTGGGACTGACTAATGTCACTGGATCCTGGGAAAGTAGAGCCAAGCTCCCCGTATGGTCGCCATTTTGGTTCTTGGAATGAGCGATTTCTCCTTGGCCTCTCCGTTCTTGTTGAGCCGATCCGAATTTTCAGTGACAGGTTAATTTATAAAAAACATTTCTTGAACACCGATACTTTGTTACCAACACACAGGCGAAACACTCGGTAAAGGAGGGTTGGACCGGCATCGCGTAGCTTTCACGAACTGTTCTAGCTCGACAGTGTTGACGTACGGTCGTGTCGGAATAAAAATTGCATACTAATAACAAAGTGTACATATCATATGTGGCGAAGGTAATCCATACGGCGTTTATTTGAGTCCTATATCACACAAAACAAGGAGATAGAATCGATGAGAGTCCCTTTTCGACGACAGCGGTCGTAACCGCTGCCTCGGAAAACAACGGTACGGGAAGGAAGAGACTGCACCTCTTAATCGAAAACTGAGGTCAGCGATCAAACTATTCATACTGGAGGAGTCCACAAAGGTCGCACGTGCATATTCCATTCAGCAAGCCAGCCAGTCGTGGGCAGACGGTCTTGGCCAGGGACCGTCGGTGCAGGTCGGAATGTCTTGCAAGGCATACCGTACATACTCGAGTAATAGCCGCACTGTTTATGAAGAAAACCTGAAGGTTCGCTTTTCCGCGGTGCACGCGGATTGCCAATCACCGCGATCGACGGCATGATTCCAGCGGTTTACAGGACAGAGATACCGTCTTCGCTCGAAGATACCATCTGTGAAGGTTGCATTTGTATGGAGACTCGTGTTCTTGACCTAGTTATTCGCTATGTTATTTATGCGCAACGCGATGACTGGCTGTATATGTGCTTTGCAGGAAAGTAGACACAAGGGCCTTGTTCATAAAAGGTGCGGCTATTACTCGAGTCACTATACGAGTATATATTCTGCCGAGCTCACCGAGCTAGCCTTTGGCGGTCCCTTGGTCGGTGGGATCGCTGCCGTTGTAGCTTGTTCCGGATGTCTGTGGATCCAGCGTTCATGCCCGTCGGGGTCGGTTTCAAGTACTTCTTTCTTTTTCTTGCTGCTTGAAGTCGGACATGCGAGAAGAGCACGTAGACAAATAAATGTCCCTTGGTCGCCGCGACCAAGTAAGTGAGCAACGCCGTCAGCCATGTTGATTTGATCGTAAAAAGTGCGTAAGACACCTCCAGAGCTACCGTAGGATTTCATCAGCAACATGAGCAAAACTTACCATAATTTCGTTTCGTGAATACGAATTTGTTCTTACGTTTTGTCGTACGCACATTTTTGGCGCAAGATCGTTTCGTGAATCTGGACTCAGAGCTGAACATACACACTCTTGACTCCTTATAAAATGCCGCAGTCATTTGTCCGCGAGTATAACTTCCCACTGTCTAAACATACACAGAAGCTATAAAACTCTGCGACTGAGACCCCTGGTAGCGTTTTGTGGACAGATGAACGTTTGATTCTCGTGATTTTTATACAGTTACAGCTGTAATTTTTTAAAGGTATGATTAGGAATACACGGTACTTGCTTATATCCCTACCTGCGCGGAGCGAGCTTCCTAGAAGCTCCCCGAAAGCGTGGGGGCTTTCTCAAGGCCCGATACAAAAAATAAGGGTTCTCATATACCATCATTGTTGCGCATAATCTGCATCTAGAGACTCATCTTTTGTTCACTTTTTTATATATTTTTTTTAAAGTTTTGGGCAGACACAAGATTGACATGACAGCCAAATGGTGCGAAACTCGAGGCCCCGTCCAGATCGATCGGAAACAAGCTACGATTATGTAAGTGTCTGAATGGAAAACTTTCTTGGCGTTACCTAAAGAAATAAAAGCACAGTGCGATAATATTCTTTGTGGAATTTTAACCGGTGCATTGCTTAAATCTATTAAGTTGGGAAGTGTTCTTATTTGAGGTCAATTGTCAATGCTACTTTGATCAAATTAATTTTGTTATCAAACCGCCAGGTTCATGGCTGCACGATCACGACCACAACATCAAAGTTGTTTTTGCTCCTTACTCCTACAGCCTCGAACAACAAACGTATTGCACCGGAACACCTAAAACAAAAAAATCCAGTGCGATTTTTTTTGTTTTTTACGCAGGACGTTTGAACATTTACTACTATATAAGCAGAGTTTTGAATAGAATGAGTGAATAGAATGAAAATTAAACGAAAGTGTTTAAGCCATAATACGTAGTCTGCAATTTGACGTACTGAGCATGAGGTGAGTTCGTGAACCGGCTTGCTCGGTGTCATAAATTGTAGGGTTCAGTTTTCGATAAAAAAGTAGATCACGGTGAATGGTTCTTTGTAGGAAGAAAGGCGCGCTGGGATTCTGATAGTTTATAAAAAAAAGATGGGCTGAAAATTGCAATACCCTCGTGTATGATAGTTTGGTTTTCACCTCACTAGAATTGTGTCATTGCAGAGGCATCTTTTCTATCTGGATATTTTTCTTGATATGCGGAACCGGCTACGATCTATACAAGTCGCTCCAAGCCAAGGCAGAGTCCCGGTTTTCCACGAAACCTCAAAAACCAGGTAAGGCCCCTTTTGAAATAGAATCTTCCAGAAAACGCTATGGTTGAAACTAAGTTACATCTAATCTTCAGCTGAACCGAGATTTCAGCTGTACGTAAATGGCCTGTGTTTAATCGGGCATCAAAACTGAACTGATACTCTTTCCATAATATATTTTGTAGTCCGCAATGCGGCTTGAAAAGTCACGTTGGGGAGCCTTCCATGCATCATGAAATGTTTGTCAAATAAAGCCTATGCTCCCGTTTTAACATTTTATTCGTTCATTCCTTTCATCATGAAAAGTTATTATCCACGAAACGCAGCCAGGCCTCTACTTATTGGTTCATGGTTTTGCGCAGATCATGAAGGGACAATTTGTTTTTTCAACCCACCTATTTGTTTGGATTCAAAATGCCCAATAAAACGCACCATAACGGTCTGGAAAAAAATGCTTCAGCACAAAAATATATTGACAGTGTATCGCTAATTATAAGATGCAAAAATATTCTTTATCTTACGTATCAACGTAATTGCGAAGTTACGGCACAATCGTATTTTTAGAGCCCTAATCCCAAGGCAGTTTGCACCTGGATAATAGTAAAGGCAGGATAACACAACGTGAATCTCTAAACAAAATATCCACCTTCCGCAATAAGTATATCAGGATAAACCCAGCTGGTATGCATCCCCCTTTTTTTTAAATTCATTGTCGATGCGTGTAAAAATGTTTCTTCAAATGAATATCAGTTAAGAGAGAAGCTCTATTCTTGAATTTGAAACAAAATAATCCACTGTAAAACCGCGGTCCCACTGGTAATACATCATGCAAAAGACAGTTTGCAGACTTTGTCTGAGCCTTGCTTCTTTCTTCCTTGCAGAACACTTAAGTTATATAGGTCATGCAAAAAGGTGCCCGCAGACTTGTTCGAAGCATACATATGAATGAAGAATGGGGGAACCACGTGTTCTCCGCATCCTTATCTAGGCCTAACTCAGGCAGGCCATGGGACGTCGCCATGTCGGGGCGCGTCCCGGATGCAAGGCGAGGCCGTGTTCCCTTGTGGACGGCTCTCCCTCGCCCTTCTCGGGTGATATGCCTCTATACTCACAAAGCCTGGCAGTTCGACGGCGGAGCCATAGAGGGCCGGTCGCAGATTTGGATCGCGAGGATCTGGTAGCACAGAGCATTTTTCGGGAACCTGGTCGTCAGCGCACAGCTTTTGCAGCGGCGGGGACCCGAAACATGGTTTTCAAACCCGATGGAAAAGAAGCGGTAGCGCGAGGAACGCGAGGAGGACGAGCGGACATTCCTACGCTCGGGAAAAGTGTGTTTCGGCGTCTCGCCACAGGACAGTTTGCAGACTCTTTGTCTGAGCCTTGCATTCTTTCTTCCTTGCAGAACAGTTAAGGCCACGGTCCCACTGAATGTGGCAGTTTAGGTACTTTTTGGTAGGTCATTACTCATCTCCTTTTAAGCACTGTTTTGTGGGATTGATGTCATTCGAAAGGCAATGCAATCCTCTTTCATTTGATATTATGTATGTATTGGTTTATACTGTTCATGCGCATTTGTAGCGTTGTGAATATGATGGCGCGGACCCTCACTTGCTCCGCTGGTTCATGTTTTATGAACGATTCATTAAAGATAACACGGTTCCAATAGAGCAGTTTTGTTAAGATGATGTCGGAGCAGAATGTAACGGTATACTTTTTTGGTATTTGCACTACTTTGTTTTTTACAGCTCTCCAAATATTGCCCTAAAATTGACATTTTTCAGCACAAATATACTTTTAATGGCAAGCGCTAGGGCAATGAAATTAGCTACAGATGTAGTGATTATAATTGGTAATATGCAGAAAAAAAATTAATGTTGTGTAATATTTTTTTGTTTAGATATTCTATATCAAACGTAGCACTTTTTTGTGCTTCGAGTCATCGTAATTCAAATGCCGCTGAGTAAATAATTAAACTATGGTAAAATCGTTTATAACATTTAGAACTACAATAGTTGCCCAAGAGGTGGACGGTGGCTTTTTTTTATTTTCAAAGTCATAACGCTCCGGGAGCCCTTCAAACTTACCTGTTTTTGACGCACATCTTTTTTGGACATCAAACAGATTTATTGGCATCTAATAACATTTATTCTATGGAATAGATATACATTGCGATGTATTAGATTTTCCCAATGATCTTGCTTTGGTTTCTTGATAGTTGTAGAGCTTAGCTAATTTTAAAAATAATTAAAAACTGTTTGGGTGTTTTGTTGTGCTACCTGGCGGATGGCAGACAAAACTGCTGATTTCCAAGTTCAAACAATTTTCGAGGGCGGCGTTGGCGTCTGTATCATCATCAATCTCCGTGTCGTTTCACCTTCACATTTAGAAAATATATTTCAAGATTTACTATCGATAAATGAACGGTTTAAGTACTGGGTCAGGTTAATAAATCTAAGACAAATAATTACACAAGCGTAGCGTGATATAAAGTGTTCATTATTCGATATAATTGAAATCAATAAACGATAAAGACGAAGAGGGAAAGAATACACCCGAGTTCACTTCATGCCTAGAGTCACTAAATGAGCTGCGTTTAAAGTATCGGCACTCCGTTCCCCAAAATTGTTTTGGGCGCCGCCATTTTGAGTCTTGCGCAGAGCAAACACAACTGCCGATCGTCATGATCCAAAAGTGCAACATCCTCTGCATTAGATGCGGTGCTAGGAAGCTGATACAATATTGCTAGGCTCTGTCGCGGGTTGTTTAAACATTCGTGGAGGACGGAAAAGCGTTTCCTGTGATTTTAGATAAAGCTTCGGATAACTGGCAACCATGATTGTAAGCCACAATATGGCCAAGTGTCGTTACTCTGAAGCATAGCTAATTTACTGGCACTAGCGGGAACAATGAGGAAGAGGCAGGTGTCAAAAGGTAGTGGCTTGTGGAATCCACGGGGCTCACGTCATGGACCCTCCAGGTATTACAAGCTTCTTGAACAAGGGCATGAATAGTGTCATTAAATAAGCTACGCTTCAGAGTAGCGACACTTGGCCATATTGTGGCTTAAAATCATGGTGTCCAGTTATTTGAAACTGTATCTGAAATCACAAGAAACGCTTTTCCGTCCTCCACATTAAACAGTTTGCGACAAAGCAAAGCAATATTACATGAGCTTCCTAACACCGAATCTAATGCTGAGGAAGTCGCAATTTTGAATCATGACGATCGGCAGTTGCGCCTGCTCTGCCGTTGGCTCTGCACAAGCACCAAAATGGCGGCGTCCACAACACTGTCGAAAAAGAGAGTGCCGATACTCTAAGCGCAGCTCATTTATTGGCCCTACTTCCCGCGAACCTCCTTTCCCCTTACTGAAACTGAAACTAAATATGAATAATACACCATTATTATAGCTTATTTAGTTTTAACCACCTACACATAATGAGAGGAGGAAGCGGCCGGGTAGGAGAAACGCGGGTTTTATGTGCGACTGTTTCTAATCAACGTTAGTTCTAACCGTCTCAAAAGAGAGAACGCGCGAGCTTGCGCTGGTTAAAAAAAAGACGGTCAAAAAAAAAAAAAAGAGGTGACACGCTGTGTTCTTTGTGATTGTGCGTCTAATTGCAAATTGTTGTGTGTATGTTTATACAGCCGGAAGTTAGTCTGCCTTAGTGGGCGTCTGGTGTCTCAGGTGTACATGAGCAATTTAGCCAGTGCGGTACAACCGCAAACCTGGGGTCTTTAACGTGCACCACGCAGTTGTGATACACGACCGCACGCCGGTATGATGCTCTTCCACATCGAAACGGGCAGGGGCGGGGTGGGTTCTGCAGCGCGAGCTTTCGCTCCACGTGTTCCGAGCTGGTGTGCGCTAGACATGCACTCGGCCACCGATCGCCCCCCCCCCTTATATAAGTATTTGAAGATCGACGATGGACGTCGATCGTCTCGAGGTAATGTAACGTAATAACATTATATAATTAATAAACATATTGAAGGACTGAGCGACTCAATTTTTCAATTCTTGAATTGTAATATGGCGGTAGCCTATTGTACTTACTGTTGATGAAGAGCAATATGAGGTGACGAAGTAATGATTAAATTATCAGGCTCTATAAGGACGACGATATTAGTGGGTGTCGAACCACAACGTACAGTGCCAGACTTGTTTCAAGTATCGTGTACCCAAAGACCTTTCTTCACCCGCAACAGAATATGGTAGAATCAATGAGGATGCTGCTTTACAACTGTACGTGGAACAGGAAAACTGCAATGTGCAGAAGTGCGGCTTATTCGTTAATATAAAGGACGGATTTCTAGCAGCATTCCCTGATTGACTACTTGGAACAAATGGCCTCATTGACGTAAAGTGTCCCCGTTCCAAAAGATTCTTGAAGACTACTGAAACCGCAAAGGAGTATGAGGCGAAAAATAAGAAATAGGAGCCTGGTGTGAAAGGTCCAAATCACCACCATAGCCTCTACTACCAAATACAAGGGCAGTTACACAATACACAAAGAGAGTTTTGTGATTTCGTTATATTTACACTCAAGGGCATTGATATCCAACGTCTTCAGAGGGATGACACCTTCTTGTCAACCAACATAGAGCCTTTTTTACTCAAGTTTTACATGGAAGGCCCGACTTCCGCTGAAATTCCTCACGTACACAAGTTGTCCGACCGAATAATCTGCCATTACTCCCGATCTGGGAGTCTCTCGATCTTCATTCATGGCCATAGTATCATATGAGATCGAGCGGCGTGGCTCTTCGTCCGCCGAACATATTGTTTCGGCGGGTGTTTTTACCGTGTAAAATGAAACCGTCGCGTGCTGCTGGAACAAGAACCTGGCGATTCTTCACTGAACTGCTTCTTCCGTAAGCTTCAATTAAGAGGGCTTTTTTCGTTTCGCACACCCACTGTTTTGCCCGTTAGTTGCAGGATGGTATGGTGCACTAATGTGATGCCTGATGCCATTTTTTTTTTTTTTTGGGGGGGGGGGGCTTGTTTATTTTATTTGAAGCAAGATTTGGCGCGTTATCAGAGAAAAGTATTTTTGATAGGGCAAAAGTAGGGAAAAGAGAGCGTAGAACGTCTATGACGCGTTTTTACGTCGTGGCAGGCATCGTGTAAACTTCCAACCACTTAGAGTACGCATCGACCATGACTCCGCAGATGCGGATACGTTTCGCCACCCACAGAGTGAAGAGTGGATCGTTTTCAGTTACAGTTCATGATGGCGCTGGACTCGAGGAAGCCTTCGACTTTTTCCACAAAGTTAGCTGATGTGCCAGCACTTTTGTCGAAAGTGGTAAGTGTTCGAAACGTCGACAACGTCGGTAGCCACGTGCTGTGCTTGACCCTGGACGCTTACCATTCGCTGAGAAGAAACTTGCTTGTTCGTCTGCCACGATTCGTCCGATATCAGGTCATCACCGCTACTCCATCTCCCGACAAAACAGGTCGTCATTGTCCGCATGTCCATAGTTAGCAATCACGTGAACTTATAAATTCCCATACGCTCATAACTTGCCGTCGCTAAACGCCGTTCATTCATAGCGTGTTCATTGCAAATAAACGTCTTCCTATTTATTCTGATGGTTTTCATCATACTCCTCCTAAGCTGTACTTACAACATTATATCGGTACTTTCGAAAATATTGCAACGGTGTTTGTTTTCTGGGAACTATAATGTAACAACCTTTACAAAATCTTCCGGATCCCATGAAACACAATATTTCGTTATGTCACTTTTCGGTCGTCATTATAATGGTGAGGTAAGTACCGTAAATTGCGAAGCAGTTTACTTGACGTCCGCTTCCACTGGTATCTTGGAAGATTGAGTCTACTGAGCGTGCATCCCTGCAGAAGTTTTCATTGAAAGAGTACTGACACGTCAATCAACAATTGATTCCTTCTTGGTAAGATTTATTGCGAAAGCCCGTGACAACCGCCGAACCGCATCTCCCTATATCAGAGAACAATTTATACAAAGCCTGACATTCTCGCATACATTCGTTTGCTGGGCCACGCTATTGAGCCAGCTGAGCACAGCTGGCAGCGGCGCGAGCAAGGCCACGAGGGGAACGTGATGGTGCTCGAGCCATCCCACCGTGAACCAATGTTTCGGCCACCCCACGGGTGCGTGTCGCCATCTATTGGTTGAACTAACGCCTTGTTCAAGATGGCCGCCGTGGGACCGCAGCCCTTAAAGATTATATAGGTCGCATGCAAAAAGGTGCCCGCAGACTTGTTCCGAAGCATACATATGAATGAAGAATGGGGGAACCACGTGTTCTCCGCATCCTTATCTAGGCCTAACTCAGGCAGGCCATGGGACGTCGCCATGTCGGGGCGCGTCCCGGATGCAAGCGCGAAGGCCGTGTTCCCTTGTGGACGGCTCTCCCTCGCCCTTCTCGGGTGATATGCCTCTATACTCACAAAGCCTGGCAGTTCGACGGCGGAGCCATAGAGGGCCGGTCGCAGATTTGGATCGCGAGGATCTGGTAGCACAGAGCATTTTTCGGGAACCTGGTCGTCAGCGCACAGCTTTTGCAGCGGCGGGGACCCGAAACATGGTTTTCAAACCCGATGGAAAAGAAGCGGTAGCGCGAGGAACGCGAGGAGGACGAGCGGACATTCCTACGCTCGGGAAAAGTGTGTTTCGGCGTCTCGCCACAGCGGGGCGTCCGTCACGTGGCTTTCCTCTCATCCGTTGTCTGCCGCTCTACCTTTTTCAATTTCGGCGGCCGCTTCTCGTGGCGATCTGCCAGGCTTTGTCAGTATAGAGGAGGCTATGGGCTAAGGCACACCCTTAAGGCTGAACTCCATGGGACGAATATGCTGCGAATAACCGACGAATTTTGGCCGGCGGCTTTTGCTCTGCGCGTGGAATCAACACAGTGGCTGCTACGTCGCGCGTACAGCGAGCGTGCCGTCGGGCGGCGTTCGCCAGTTATTCGTCACATAATTCGTTCCATGGAGTTCAGCCTTTAGGGACCTTGATACTTCGACGCGTCCGCCCCTCCGGGGAGCCCACCTGCTTCCGACCACCCCGGGTGCTTCCATTCCCGCAGGCTATATAAGACGGCCAAACCAACGGCCCAGGGGGGACTCTAGCTGGGGGAGGCTCTGCTCGACGGAGCCTTCCTTTCTTGTTTGACTCCCCCCCTCCCCCTTTTCTGTGCTACTCTCAACAGGGACAGCGCAGACGACTGTAAGTGGTGATATACTGTCAACAGAGACAGCGCCGTTATCTCGGACTTTGTTGGCCCTCGGGCAAATATGTGGCGCATTCGTCAATAAAAACACGTCATTATCCGGACCCAAGGGACCTACTGTGTTTCTAAGTGGTACTCCAAAGGGGGAAACCTACAAGAAACTATGATTCCAACATGCTTGAGAAGTGTCCGTAAATAATTATATCACTATGTCTGCAGCAGATGATTCTGTCGTACCTTTTGTAGCATGTATGCATGAGCCGTGTGACTGCGACATTATGCGGAGAGCGAGTCGTCTGCTTCTTGCGGGGGAGTTGCGGTGACGTCAGAACGACGGCGAGCTCTGATTGGCTTTGATTGAAAGGATAGTGGGTACATCTCAATGCTAGAGGCCTGAGATCTACCCCCTATTTTTTAATCAGCCAATAAGAGCTCGGATTTCTGACATGATCGCAACCCCAGTGCAAGAAGCAGACCAACTCGCGCTCAGCATAGTTTCACTATCTCATTCTACACTTCTTTCCGCATAACAAACCTGACCCTTGCAATATTGAGTATAGAAAAGAAGGGATGTCAACATAAAATCGAGTTTGTGCAATTCAAGAAGCTGCAACAGCAATATCGAAGCACGTCGCCTCTTCTATTCCGACCAGGCCTTCTGTCCAAGGTGCTCATGGGCTTCTCGCTTCGCCGTGCCGCTCTCGAAGCTGACCAGCGTGCCAAACTGGGGCGACTACAGCAACGAGCTAGGCTTCGTGCACGGCATGGCGTCTTCTCGGCCACCTGGGTCGCCACCGGCGCCGCGCATGCGCGGTGGATGGTGGGCAAGAAGCCCGCCGTCGCCCGTAAACAAACCATTGAATTGCGTTGTTGTCGGCGTCGGTGGGAGTCCCTGTGCTCTTTTTCGCGTTGGAATTGTTGATTCTACGTCCTCCTAACAATGTCTGACTACTTGAGCGGCTTCAGCAAAATTAACGAGGCAAAACTTTGCGTGAATAATGTGACGTGCGGCGATACATTTCACGTGGATGCCGCAGAATGGGCGCTAAAGCCTGACTCCCTCGATGAGATTCTGCTCGCTATTTTCAGTCGCGACGTCGCTCGGGCTGCAAAAGCGTGGACCGTAGCTGAGATGGCGGACGTTGATACTGAAAACCGCAAGTAGAATCGGGCATTACAAGTCGGTGATGGCCACTGGTAACAATGATCAACATCTTGTATCTACTGTTTACACTTAGCCTACTTACCCCAACTAACCTTCAAAAGTGTTTTGAGGCCTGCACTTAGTTCTTATCGCAATTACCGGGACAACGTTTGGTTTACGGGCCGCTGTCGTTTGAACGAGCTGACGACAAAAAGCAGACAAGTTTGAAAGAGCAGACGACAGTTCGAACGCATGCGCAATGGAGTACGGGCAAGAAACACCGCGTCCCGCGTCAACAAACCATTTGAATGTCACGTTGTCGGCGTCTGTGTGAGTCTGCATACTCTTTTTCGCGTTGGAATTGTCGATTCTACGTCCTCATAGCAATGTCTTACCACTTTAATCACCTGAGCGAAATTATCAAGGCTCGTTACGCCGCTAAACTTTGCGTAAATAATTTGACGAGCGGCGATTCATTCGCATGAACGCCGCAGAATGGACGCCAAAACCATGATGAGATTCTTCTAGCTATTTTCGGTCGCGACGTCGCTCGTGCTGCAAAAGTGTAGAAGGTAGCGGCGATGATCGACGTCGATACTGAAAATCGGAAGCGGGAACAGACCAAGCGTAACAAGTCGATGATGGCCACTGGTACCAATGATCAACATCTTGTATCTACTGTTTACACCGAGCCTACTTAAGTCTTTTGAGGCCTGCAATTACTTCTTATTGCAGTCACCGGGTCAAAGTTTGGTCTACGGGCCGCTTTTGTTTGAACGAGCAGACGACAAAAAGCAGACAAGTTTGAAAGAGCAGACGAAAGTTCGAACGATCAGGCGGCCGTGTGAATTTGAAGACGCACTGAACCGGTCGGTGGTCCGGACAACTTGGCGGTTTTCTCTCGTTCATGTTGGAACAAAGCAAATACATCTGGCGACCACAAAGTTGTTGCCCGCACAAGCAATCGTAGTTCGACAGCGTCTGGTTTGCCCTTTTCACGGCTACTATCCACGTTCTCGGACGAACGGAGGGGGCAGAAACACATGAAAACTGATCTTCAAACCTTTCCAGACTCTCTTGGTACAGCCCCGTCGCAGCATTTTGACGAGAAGGCAGGTTTTTTGTCTGGTTTCTTCCAAAGGAACACAGGAATGCATGTCTCGCACGGCGACTTCTGCCCACCGCCCCAGACCGGAAGTGCGCTTCAGAGTAGCCATACTTCACCAATCTTGGTGCTTAAAATCACTGTTGCCAGTTATCTGAAGCTAGAGTCACTGTATACGCTTTATCTATAGTGACGCTTATTCAGTGACTCCATAGCGTGTACCTAAGAGGACCTTTGCTGTAAAACGAGCCGGGAAAAATCGGCGCCCGCACATAGAAAGCTGAAACTTTCGCCGAATGTGCACTGGGCAGGTCCGTTTTACCGTGTGAACACTCAAGGCGCAGTTCTCTTCCTATGAAAAAAATGAGGGCAAAACACTCGCCAAAGTCAACGTTATGCGCGTTCGCAGACAACCGAGTAAGCAACTTAATTTACTTGTAGTGCCATCTCCCGATAGGCGCAGCGACCAGACAACAGAGTGCGTCGTGTATATGAAGCTTTATCTGAAATCGCAGGAAGCGGTTTTCAATACCCGAGAAATGTCAAAACAGTCTGCGAAAGAGAAAAACGATCTTCCCTAAGCTTCCTCACACCATATCTATACAAAAGCTCAGCAAGTCGCATTTTCCTATTGTAACGATCGCCAATGGCTCCCGCTCTGCCGTAGGCACCGAAAGTGGCGGCGCCCATTAACAACTAATTGGGGAATGGAGTGACGGTACTCTAGACGTAGCTAATTTAGCGGCTCCATAGAAACAGTATTATTTTTTTCAGGAAAAGGGAATTTCTTTAATAGGAATAGGAATTCTTTTTGTCTCCGTGGAAGTATTAATGTGCCCATGGAGTATGCATACAGCCCGCAGCAAGTCGAAGGAATTCTCGCGGCGACACCAACACCTCCTACACTCGTATTCACCTCTAAAAACCTAGTGAAAAAAGTCCGGATCTTGAGGAACGTTACTGATTTCCCCTTTCATGCATTGGTTTAAGATATAACTTATAAGTTAGTACATCTCAGATTATCACTACGTTATTTGACCAAGACAGTACACGTTTCAAACGCCAAAGGCCTCGTTTCTGCCTTCGACAATCAAATCTTGTGAAGAACTACTTTCGCGCAGCGCATAAACAATGCGCAAAACCTAATTATATTTTTGTGACAACAGTTTTATTGGGATTCGTGCCCAGTCAGTGGAAACCCGCGTCCCAGCCGAACGCTAACGCAGCACTCGTGTTCAATCAGCGCCCCGCCATGGCTTCCGGTAGATGACGAGGAGGAGGAGGAGGGGAGGAGGAGAAAGGAGAAGGAGGAGGGAGAGAGGAGGAGAAGAGGGGGAGGAGGCGAGGAGCACGGGAGGAGCAGATGAGGGGAGGAGATGATGTGGATGAGAAGGAGGGGCATGTCGTCCCCTCTCCGTACCCTCCCCTCCTCCTCCTCAAGAGCTGCGCTCTAATTCGGCATTACAGGGAGTGGTAAACGTCTTTCATTTACAATTATTTTTTAACTTTTTAAAAAGAACTTTAGCTTTTTTTTTTTTTTCAAGAATTGTCAGTACGTTAGTAAACCAATGGAGACGACTTCTACAACAAGGACCACTGATGTCATGCCGCAGAGTCAGCCTGTAAAACCCCGGTGGAATCGCAACTTGAATATGCATATATCGATATGGTCGCCATTTCAATATCATCTCATTACAAAGTAGAGAGCATCCAAAACAGAGCATTAAGGTTGTTGTTTACTTTATTTTTTCCAGACTATTCTTCGTATATTAGCGTCACATCAATTTAGCAATCGTGTATACTTTGTTTTTACTGTTTTCATTCCATGCCTTTCATAGCATTGTCAAATTATCGGGTAGTACTCCTTCGAGTACTACCCGGGAACGGCTCATCGAGGTATATACCGCCGCAGACACACTGGAAATACACTACACAAAAGCAGTCCGCGGACGCTATCTGACGAGTGTTTCTTCCTGTTATGACAGTCCTGCCAGATTGGTGATGCAAAAACTGTCTCGACACATGTTTGAAGTATACATATGCATGAAGCAAACATGCTTGGAACATGATTGAAGCATGTCCGCACATAACTACGTCATCATGTTTGCAGCAGACGCCGTGTCTTTTGTAGGACGTCTGAGCATGTTGCACCGCTACGGTTGTCGTCCCGGTGTTCTTTCCGGATCTCTTGCAAGCAGGCGTTTCGCGGCAGTGACTGCTGACCAAATGCAAAACACAAATCTTGCGAGTTCATTTGTCGTACGAATTTCTTCCAGCCGACATGCTGTTGTTCCTGAGACGAATCCAGAGCTTCCTCTTCAGCATGCAAATAAATGCGTTCATGGCAGTCGGGAGTTTCTTCATTATAACGTACGTACGCAGTATTTGTGCTTTTAGATGCGCGCGGTGCGGGCGACTGAAAAAGGGCTCAAATTTGCACGCAATCACGGGGTCAGCGGGAAGTGGCATTCGAATGAATGTTTTCGTAGAGGGCACGTCCGCCATAGATGTGCGCACGTAGCATGTTTTGCATCGTGCCTATCTTTTTAACCTACTCTGCTGCGATTCCCCGGGGTTTCGGAGGCTTACAATAAAGTGTAAGCCATTGATCGCCCAGCACCTTAGAGCCGATAGCGCGTATGACTTCATTCATTTATAAGAGATACTACGTTTTATTTTTCTACTGAGCGTCGGACCTCTAGCGTCCAAGCTCTCACACTACTGCTCCGGAACTCCGAGACAATAAAACAAAAAACAAAAGTGCGAACACCGCCACAAACGTTTGCGTGTGTATGTTTTTCGTCGTCCTCCGGCTTAGCCCGAAGCCATTTGAACCACTCTGGCACATTTTCGTGGAGTGAGCTTAGTCAGTTTGGCCTTGGACTGCGTGACGCTCTAAAGCCTGTAAATGTTTGATTGCGGCATTTGAATTTTCTCGCGTTTCATGAATGTTATATTTACGTGTTTTTGCTTTTTTTTGCTTTTTTCTTTGACGCTATTAACCACAGCGCTAACAAACAAGCGGCATTAAGCGCTCGTCATACGTCATGGTAACACGTGCGCAATTATAGCCGAGTTTAAGAGAAGAGTTCGATATCTGTAAGTTCGGAAATTGCTCTGGCGGGCAACCGGACCCGAAGCTACCATATGTGGCAACATGATTAGGTCGGACGTCCCAAAACGAGGACAACAGCTTCGCGAAATAGAGGAGTCTACGCGGACCAGTTTATAGCACATATTCAGCAAGGAAATAACAGTCACATTCGCGCAACCATAGTTAGTTCCTAACAGCTTTGGAGATGCGCAGGGCGTGAGTTATTATGTTCAGGCATGTTGCCTATGGAGAAGCAAGTCGTCGGCTTTGCTCAGGAGTGGCGGTATACATCAGAACGACGCCGAGCCTTTTATTATATTGATTGACGGTGGCAGTGGGTAGCCCTCAATACTAGATGCCTTGACGTCTTACCCCCTATTTTTTTCAATCAGCCAATAAGAGCTCGGCGTCGTTCTGACGTCACCGCCCCTCCTGCTCCAGAAGCAGACGACCTGCCTTCCGCATTCGTTCTGGCGCATTCTTATCGGCTGATGGCGCAATCCCATTGGTTGAGGAACGATAATGAGATGCTCGAAGACTCGCCACACCTTCCATTTCTTAAACTTCCGGCGACTTAAAAGGCAGTACACGCCTTTTATGAATATATCAATTTGCGTATACGGCCTGTAGCCTGTAAGCTAACTTAACAAATACTACACGTACGGCCAGTACAGCTTACCGACTGGATGCAAAACATATTTCAAAAATTGGATGCCGAAAACAAATGTAATTGAAAATTACGTTTTATCATTTATGTATCGTCGTAATTTCTCATGGGTACAATACGATTGAAACTATAAGACGCCTGTCCTTTTTCATTTTGTTTTCGGTGGCTTTCTTCCGGGATTTCCCTGATGGCAAAGACGTGCCATTAGAGAAAAACTCCCGCCTATTTGCTCGTCCTTTTTCGTCCTCGTCCGGAGATACATCAGGAATGAAGTGCGGGATAGTTTTTTTCCCCATCCGTTATGCGTGCACACGAGGTTTATGTAGGATGCTCGACGAGAAAGTCGGCGAACCTCGCCGACTTTCTCGTCGAGTGTCTACCTAAGAGCCCCTGTATATGGTG